>JBAIZZ010000310.1:88617-132855 GCA_037355905.1 Heliconius aoede
CGGCCCGGGCAAGTACAGTGGACCTATCCTGTATTTGATGCTACAAAAAATTGTGTGGTTCATTCAATAATTTTTTTGAAGAGTGCATGATAAATTATTATGTTCATCAAAAAATGTTTGATGAACATAATAGTTGAAGATTTTTTTTAGTATTGATAATTGAATATTACATTAAAAAACTTCCAATGACATTACTTGACGGAATAACCTTGATTTCTTTTATATCATAGAATTAAAATTGAAATATTCAGACTTAAAATTGATGATTTAAATTCAGTTATAGAATAAATAAATAAGGTATGATGGAGTTAGTGATAGCTATAAAAATATACGTGAGGGAAAACTCGTCTGTCATACTTGCCCTTAATGTACTTTTGAAAAAAGTATTAAAACTGTACCACGTGAAAAAGTAGTGTTAGAGTTTTTGAACATAAAGTTAAAATACTTCCAATGACATTACTTGACAGAGTTACCTTGATTTCATTTATATCATAGAATTAAAATTATAAAATTTAAAAATTAAATTTTAAACTCAATTTGAGGCACAGAATAAACGGCGATTGAATTTCAGTTTTAGAATAAATAAGGTATAATTGATTTTGTGATAGCTATAAATATGTGTGAGAAAAACTCGTCTGTCATACTTGCCTTTAATGTACTTTTGAAAAAAAGTATAATATTAAAACTGTATTTATTGTATACGTTCTAGGAACAAAATGTATACGTTGTTCGATGATCTAGGCCAAGATTTTGATTCTACAATTTCATTTTTTACGAAAATCCAATTTTTTTTCGCGATTCTTAACACATTGGTATAGTAACCTTCGGGAAAATTCTGACCGTGATGAAATATCCCTCCTACAACTTTAAAAGATATTTCTTTTATTTTTATTACTGAAGTCGGGACTCCTAACTATTACAACTTATTTATAATGTTAGCATCACTGTAGGGAGATTTGTAAAAAAATTGCGCCTGCTCAAAAATAATAGCCAAGAATTATCGTCTCGCAAGATCGTCTCGCAAGAGAGAATACTATTTATTAAATATATTTGTATTATAATAACTTTATTACGAGGTACTGCTTTCACTTGAAAAGTAATGTCTTTTAGTCTTTGATTTAACAATGGCGAATAATGTTCATTATTCAACAATTTTTTCATCCAAAAAAGTATGAGGTCTACGTGAGTATCAAGGAGTCTGGAAGAGTTTGTCACAATCATATTTCTGTGATTTTCAAATAAATCGTAATTACTGGGATCCATAATGATTTATTAATTTAACAATATATTTATTTTTGAATCTTCTTTTTTTATAAACATATATGTATTAATATATATAATAAATATATAATATATAATATAATAAATATATATGTATTTTTCTTATTATTATTTTAAAAACAATAGTTATTTTTAAATCCGAAATATATTAGTTATTACAATATTCGTTTGAAGTTGTTTTTTTTATATATGTATTAATTATGAGCTTATCGAGTATATTTTAAATATATCGACACTCGCAGTCAATCGATGCCGTGCTCAAACACAACTGATTGAAAGAAAGAGCACGCGCTATCGTCTTTACGAGGTGTAAAAGAGATGCGAAATGACAAACGGCTATCTTATCCGTGATAACTTTATCACGTGACAACTTTCACTATCAAAATAGCACTTTATTACTGAGGATTAAGGGCGTTTTTCTATTGCGTATTTACAACCTGAAGTGGGCCGTGATAATTTTCTTGTAGAACACTAAACGAAATCGAATAGTTAACTTTTTTTTTCATTTGGCTATTATTAAACAATTACAGCATATTTTCAAACATGTGAATATACTTTTGTGGCGCATTTTTTCCCAGGAATCGAATGCGCTTGTCCGATTTATTCTATCATTAATAGTTTTTAAATGGGGGCAGAAAATAGTTTTCGCGCCACTCCAAAAACCCGACTTTAAAGTATATAAGGAGTACGCTATCGCGCTCCGTCTGCCATACTTGCCAGACGGAGCGCGATACCGCGCTCCTTGATTAAAATTTATGAAACATAAAATTTAAATTTAAATAATATAGGGAATGATTGCGATTAAATGCAACATGTCTTTAAAATCATACAGCTATTAAAGAACCTGGTGTTAAGACACTCCGTTCTTCTACACTTTCGATGATTAAGGGGTCTTGAATGGTGTTAAAATACAGTTGAACTCTCTAGATGTCTCTGCATTTGATTCAAACTATAGCCAACCAGTTAAACTATGAGACTTCAGTAAATAGCGCATTAATTATACCTATTCATTGTGATCCTTTGACGATCCTTTATCGAATCTAAGATCTAGTACAAGTTGTACAACTATGATGTAGTTCTAAGAAACTAACTCACCTATAGAATGTAAGGCTTTTGCGCCTCAGCTAAAGGTATGCAGCCTGATAAATATTTTTGGTGGCATAAAAATATATAAAATCAACCATCTATACTATAGAGGATAAATGTCAATCTTTTATCATTATAGAACTTAATCGCAAAAATAGTTTGAATGATGAATCTCTTGCTGCATGTGAAAATTTAAGGTCACATATAGGGGAACATCTATTGCAGAGTTCTTGTAATATTTATGTACATATGATATTATATATATATATATATATATAAATGTACATAAATTGTAGCCTACGTGCTATTCTGATGGATGAAGGTAAAATTAATAAAATCATATTAAAAATGACAATAAATTGCCGATATTAAAATTTTGAAAGGATATTCTTACACATAGAGTTTTAGCGCACGCTATTCATGTTTACAGTTTTGATGATATTCACACTGCTAGCAAAATGCTATAACAGCAAACACTTTAAATGCAAATCGCGACAGAGTTGAACCCGAGCCGCATTGCAGCCTCGTTACTCAGAATTTTTAAAACAACTGACTAACACCTCTACGACTCTTGATTTTTAATGTTTCGAGTCGTGTATTCTTGTACGTCAACCGAAAAATAGCAATGGATAATTTGTTACATTTTTATGCATTTCTATTGAAACAGAAAGAATTATCATTCTAAAGTATATTCTGTCAAACACTACACAATAAGTTATATATAACGAGGTACCCTCTGCCTACCCCGTTGTATGCGGGACACACCGAAAAGTTAAAAAAAAAAACAAACAATCGTTTACTTATATTGCAATTGAACAGTTTACTTATATTTTGTTCATAAGTATAACAAATTCGTTACTAATGATAAAATCCTTCAACAAGTTATGCTCAGTTGTACGTCCACAAAAGGTCGTGAGAACAAAAGTTAATCTCTCATTCTGCGTCAGGGCGGGGCATAAATCTTTTCGGGGCCATTACTTCAGCACAAACGATATCCGATGCTTCACTGATGTCCCGCGAGGCTAGTTTCTATCACAAATATCACGAATAAACTATTCAAGACATCACCTAGACTATTTGAGACGAAACTTGATTAAAAATACATGAAGTTATGTAACGCTTTATACAAAAAATATAATTATAATACTACTATTCTATCGCGATCATCTGGAAAGCTAGGCCAAGTTGGCCTTGCAAAAAAAAAATTATAGCAAGTAATAGGTATATTACCTCACAAACCCCGTAACTACTTCTTACATCTTAAGCATTTAAAATATTGAAAACCACTTTAAAAATTTTTTTTACAAAAGTTCCTAAAATGCTCGTGACCATCGTGACCATAAGTGCATATTGCGTTTGTTTTTCTTTCAGTTTCACGCTGTATCCCACATATAGCCGCATAGACAGTATTTATTCCAAATCATTAAATAAATATATTTTATGTAATTATATATATTAATATATTTTATTAAAGTACAATCGAACTATTCAATAGCTCTTCCCAATATACTAAAAGACTAGAGAAATAAAAAGAAAATATTTTGATGTGTTGAATACAATAAATATACGTCTTGTACATATATATTACATTTAATTTAATTTAATTGATTAAAGAACTACTTATAGGTCCCGACTGTTAATCTTAATAAACTATTGGGCTTGTTTTTTTTTCTTTTTAGTTTTGTGCAGTCAGAGTTTTTGTAATTAAAATAATTTTTATTCTCTTTTAAAAAACAAACAAAAATTTTAACTTACCTGTATTCCTTTCAATACATTTCTAGCTGAGGATAGATTTTTCTGTACAATATTCTTGGACCAAAGATACTTCAAATACGTGTTTTGTTCTCTTTGAATTACATCGACAAACTCTTTTAATCATAGTAAAAGCCAGAAGAATATCAGCTAAAAAATTAGTGTCTTGTAAATGCAACTAAATATAACAAAATTTTTACTCAGTGTTAATTGCAATAAATTTACTAAATCAATTCTACTTGGCAGAAGAGAAGTGAACGCTATGTGCGTTCACTTCTCTTTTCTTCTCTTCTTCTATTATAATATTATATTTTATATATTTATAAAAAAAATATATATATATTTATAATTTTTAATTTATTTATAATTTTATATATGTATAGTAAAACAAAAAACAGAATGTTCATATAATATACGAAAAAATATATATTTAAAGTATAAATGTGACGTGAGCAAATAAAACGAGAGATATTATTATATAATTGTAAGGTGAAATGAAATATCAAAATGTCATCCGAGTGTTTAAAAACTGTTGACCTATAACCGTAATGTGATTATAAAGTGGCTTTAATTCAAACTAAATGTGTTTGTACGTGTAAACACGAGCGACACAGAGACGGCTAACGAGCGCCAGTTCCTATACGGACTGTGAATTAATTTATGTTTTACTTTGTTCATTGTTTTATCTTTTCTTTTGTGAAACACTAAAATGTCTGACGATTAAATATTTTTCTCAAATTTAAATAATGCAATTGTTTATTTAATATGCATATGACAGTTGTTGTATTGTTTCAAAAACAAAATCATTAATTTAATTAACATTTTTTATATTAGGGCTAATTGATCGAAAACATATTTCTTTAACTTCCGGTTTACACTAACTGGAAAAAAAATGTATCACAAAATAGTGACTAAATACTCATGATTAGTTATTAGTGAAAACAAAACATTGCTTCTTACTTTGACATGTAATTGGTCCCGTTATTCCCCGCGTTCCCCTTATGCCCCCCTTCCTCTATTACATTTACATATAAAAAAAATCAGCTTCACGCTGTATCCCGCACGCAGCAGGGTAGGCAGAGGGAACTTAATATTAAGACACCGTTCCCATATATTTTACATAATATAAATATCAGCAACATGGCAACGTAAATATACCAAAAGTTTTCCACATGAAATATAGTAGACATTGTTATTGCGTGTAGGTAATACATTTTGCGTATACTCCATCGAATATAAATTGCCAACAATTTAGTCGCCATATAACGACGATGACAGGATGTGGCCCGATGTGACGTGAACGTAATTTATCACAAGCTATTCTAGTTTGTCATGTCGCTAGCATATTTTCAGTCAGCTACGGAAAAAGTCAAATATTTTTAAAAATTTAAAATAAAAAAAAATTATCAGCTTTGTGCTGTATTCCGAATTTAGGAGGGTAGTAAGAGGGAGCCTAGTGTTAAGACACTCCGGAACTCAAGCGGAAATCAACACCGTGCTTTGCCTCGAAACGCCAGCGAAGCAATAATAATATTATTTTTAAATAAATATTTCATTTCCTAGAGTAGGTATCGAACCGACAACCACTCGATTTTACAGTCACACTTAGAACCCTTGCGCCACGGCTGGCCTTATATATTTTAATATAACAAATATTTTAAAAACTATAATTTAAATTGTTTTAAATAATTAACATAAAACAATTACATTGGAGACAATACATTACTAAACACAATAACTTACAATTCACGAGTACTTTTACCGATGGCTATTCTTTAAAGTGCATGAAATATGTATGTATCCATGTAAAGGCTTCTCGTTCTTTTCATACGAAAAATTGATAAATGTATTAGTATATACGCCATTCTGTTTTTAATATAACCTGAACGCATACCTGGCTATCATATTTTTTTATATATTGTGTTAGATTAGATCTTATTATTCTTTAAGTGATAAAAGTTTTTAAGAACTAGTTGTTTTAGGTGTAGGTAACTTGATAGGAACTATTTTCTTAAGCTTTATAATATAGTGTGTCCATACTCTATAGTCATCCCACTAAATTTAACCAACCAGTCTTAAGTTTTCATTAATTTTGATAAAACGCGATCGACTTTAGTGATTATTAAAGTACAGAATTTCGTGGCGACGATGATTAGATACTTCTATAAAGTCTTCTTCTTTGTACACCATTTTATCATATTGTATTAAAATTTTCTATATAATATTATGATAAAAAAAAATCATAGGTAAATTAAATATATCTCTGGTATAATATCGCTCTGGCAACGAGTTCAAGAATCCGACAGAAAGTGGAGAACAGAATATATCTTAACGATAACACTACGTTCCCAGGTTCATTCTATTTTCTCGGTTATGTGCGGGATTCGGCGGGGAAACACTAAAAACAATTAAAAATAACCTTATGCAAACTGTATAGATACATTTTTAGAATATTTTTTACTGTGATATGAAATATGATTAAAAATCTCTCTTATGAAAACAATTTAATCAATTTACAAAACGTTGACATTTCCAACCATTTTCCATTAAATGTTACCAAAGGGAAATACGAGTGTAACATAATTTCAGGTTTTACTTTACAATTTACATCTTAAAGGAAAGCTATATGAGACGGAAATGAGTCGCCACGTGCTCGAGGAAACGTTTGTGTAGCAGGAAATTGAGTTGCATCGAGTGAGGCGATGTTCGCAAAATTAAACTATAAAAGAACGACGATTATCCGTATAATAAATTACAAGAGAATATAAATCTTCAAAATATGCGCCGGGGCACGAGTGTATACTGTAAACGTGACTGGTTGTGGGTTCGATCGCCACTCGAGAGTCTTGCTTGTCTTTTTCTCTATATTCATCACAATACAAAAGATAAACAATATGCAAAGCGATCGGATTGATAGAACTCAATATTATACAAACGATAATGATTTATTAGTCACTAGCAGTCTGGCTGGGAGCCAGTATGTACTATATAGTACAAGAGAAATACAGAGTTTAGGAATATAGAGTAATTTTTCCGGACTAATAAAAAAAGTGTCAAAAGTAAAGTTCATAATGAAGTCTTTTTAGTTATATAGATGTTTATGGTCATAAAAAAATATATTTTTTCATTTATTAAAAAAATATATTTTAACTGAACACTATATAACATATAAAAATAATTTGATTATACACAGACATATTTATAATATCGTCTTCAACAATAAGAGAGAGCATAAATTTACTGAAGTACATCCTACATACGACATAGCTGTTATAAAGTAAAACAACGCTGCTCTAATTTTCTTGACAAAAGATTTTTATTATTTCCTTTATACACATTGTTTCAATGTGCGATACTGAGGTACAGTACTCTAGGTGCAGTTGCAAAGCGACTTAAATCAAGACGATAGTGAATTTGATTCCCGCTGATTGGCAAAAAGTCAAATCAAAACTTTTTGCCTTGGTTCAGAGCGAAAAAATAAATTAGTAATAAATAATAATTCATTCCCCTGAATGGGATCGAATCCACAACTATCGTCTTACAGTCACACCATTGTGCTACGACGGCCTCGTTGTTATAAATATAGGTAGTCTATTCCCCGAATGCTAATAAATAAGTCGGAACTACAAATCATAACATAAATGTGACAAATGTAAGTTTAAGTTTGTTGCATCAACATGGAACAACTTAAAGTAGAAAGGCAAAATATGTTTTATATCTTGTCAAAGATTAGCTTAAACTCGAGAATAGCATTAAGCATTTTTAAAATATTTATTAATTTATATTAATTATTTTATTGATTAATTATTTTTATATTTTTTAAAATAATTTCATGGAAAATCTGGTTTGTTTGTGTTATTAATTATTGAGTTTGGTCACTTTATTTCTAAATATACTTACCACATAAAAATTAACAATGACAATTTTTCCCAATATATTTTAATAGTTCCAGATTAACAACTAAAATAAGTTAATTCTATAAATATATTAGTGACGTTTATTAATACTTAAAGACATAACAGTGTGTGAAACACATTACATAGCCATTTCTACGAACGCTGTTGCGGTTTCAGCATTTGCTTATACGAGAAGGTTGAGGATTGGAAAACAGTTATTTTTACGTTTATTCTATACACTAATAACAATGTAAAAGCCAATATATAAAATGAATGAAGATGCAAAATTCATAATAATTTGTGAATGTACTAACTACATTTGACCCAAAAGAAGCAATAGGGGTCAGAAGTATTACAATTTTAAATGATATAGCTGTTCAAATTTACAACTGTAGTTCAAAAATAACTTACAATATTGACTATTATATTTCCAAGCAAGCTAGAGCTATATGAAATTTGCAAACGGATAATTTAAAATTCTAAAGCAAAAGCGTGTCAAAAGTGATTAAAATCCATTGAGTCGTAGTTACCAACTACTTTGTAGAAAAAGAAAGTTTCTCTCTCTCTCTAATAAGGTTGTTAGAAGAGCTCTAGAAGTTGTGAGCAGTACGTTCGCTACAATTCTATATTGAAACTAACTCTCTCAATAAACACTTCTTCCGATTAAAGAAAACTCATAGAATAGACGTCGAACTTATTGGCTATTGGTCTATGAGCTGTAATAACTATAATAGTAGAAAATATTTTCAATTAATTTAAATTTATATACTGTTCGGAAATTCGTGTAAAAAAGGGTAGATTTATAAGTGAAAAAGAATATAAAAGCAATGGAATTGTATCAATCCTATTTCTAACAATACTTATTATAATAATTGAATAGTTTATTATTTTAAATTTGTAGCTCCGTTCCTTCACCTCCCGGACATGGCGTGTTGGGTGGCGGTCCCCAACGCCGCACTGTGTGCAATATATGTGCGAATAATAACCCATTTTGCAGTGCCTTGCCTGCAGAATCAGTAGAAAAAGGAAACTATGTAGTTTACCGCTGTATCCCATACATAGCAGAGTACGCACAAGGAACCTAGGAATCTAGTGTTAAGACACTCCACTCCCCAATTTCCGCCAAATTCTAGAGGCATTGCGTGTTGAGTGGCGGAAATCAAGGCCGCGAGTGGGAATCGAACCCATGACTTGCTCCTGCTTTCTAAATTTTATTTCAATAATTTCATCATAATATCTTTTTAAATACATTAATAGATAGATATATAATCACTGAATAAGCGTATTAGTATAGTTCCTACGAGTATTTCTATATCAAAATAAGTAACACTATTAGATATAGACAAATATATATCACAATAAAATAAATTCCAGCTCGCATATTGCAGTAATACACAATATAAAAATACAATTTACTTAGAACAATGACACATTAATAACAAAACCGTTCCCCTCGGTATTTTCTAGATAAATCGCTAAAATATGTGTTTGTTTGAAGAGAACAATATAAGCACACGCTCGTTAAATCAGTACGTGAGAAACGATCAAAATAATTTCCAAAGGCGCCTTTGTTACCTTTTTCGATTTATAAAATACATAATATTTGACGTAACACAACAGAATATCAGAAGACAAAATATACATTACGCGAGTGCCTTTTTTTGTGCATTATTCATGACGGAAAATCCAAAGTGTTTGCGTCTTTCTTTTTAAAAGGCACAGTAAATTCTTTCTGGCAACACATGGATGGATATTGGGAATGGACTCTTAAATTTTGCACATGAATACTTTTTTTTTACTTTCTTTATATATATTAAAATAAAAGAATCTGGAGGAATATCGTCCATATTACGATATATTAATAACGTTCACAGTCTTAACACTTATACGAAAATACAGATATACGTAGTCTAATTTTACTGGCGATATTTGTAGGTATACTCCTCACTCTGGAGGCTGAATTATTTCGTTATATATTTTCGTTATTACTTTCGATAATCAATACACACGTATAATGTATGTACATACTACGTGTCTTAACTTATCACGAAAAAATTTTAACAGAATTATTAACACTAATATTGTTTATCGTTACTTTTCCACAAAAATGGGTTTGAAAATTATTGGTATTTTCAAAATAAGCCAAACATATACGCTTGTTTCCCTTGCGGCGAACAATTTCCGCAGTAACTCTAAGCTTTCAGCATTTCTCTCTGCGGACATCGACCACAAAAATACAGCGACACACAGTTGGTCACTTTAAAATATCTTATATATTATTTAATTAATTTTATTTTCCTTTTAGCCTGAAATAAAAAAAATTGTGGTTTAATTGTGCTGTGTCAAAAATTACAACTAAATTACATTCATCTGCTTTCGGATAAATACACCATGAAAGATGGCTTTCGGCTGTGAATATATCAGATGAAAAAGAATCTATGTCAAAGAAAGAACACACGTCATATTAATATGAAATCTACTATTACAATAGATTAATGATTCTAATGATATAAATATAAAGGAGCAAATACGTTTATCATTGTACCATAGACTATAGACTAAGTTTTAATTAATCTTTTATATATGTGATGAGCATATCAAAAATTTACATTCTGCCTATTATTATTGACGAAATATATTCAAATTGAAATAATTTTTAATTGCGTACCTGAGTCAGTATTCTGATACCAAAAACAATGTGAATAAAAGAAAATTAGCTACGCTTATAATAAGAGTGCTTCGTGCCAGATAGTTGGCCTGGATTGCTGCCAAATGCTGGATGGTCGTGGCGGCGCTTTCAATTCACCTGCTCGCGCTCTGCAAACTTTTCATGAGGGTCAATTTTGTAGGTAATTTCATCTCTATCCCATCGTAATAGGGTTTTTAATTGAACGTCGCGACTCTTGACCTTATAGCCATTAGGACACATTCGACCCGGAATATTCATTAATGTTTTATTAAAATGTTAGGCTTTTCTTGTATGTAATGTGGTTCACATATTATGTATATAACTGTACTGTTATGACATCTATCCAAACACTATCATTGGGAAGTAGATTTTTACAGCATGGATAAATTTAAGCTTCTTTGGTGAATAAAGTTATAACACACCTGTTTGTGTAGTTACTATTTTTTTATATAGTGACAATCATTTCATTTCTAAATAAGAATTTTTCATGTAATGATTACACTTTCTCACAAAAATATAATATATATTTTATCATAAATCCCTTTAGATGAGAAACTTTTATATATGTTGCATCAAACAAGTAACAACATACATAACATAAATATGAGCGGAAATTGTAGTGTACTTATTATTCCAGCTGTACATTATGCACTTTATCTTGTAACTTGTTGTATATTCTAATATACAATCCTTTTTTCAGGGAGCTTTCATTTTAGTCTTGCATGTAAACGTGTTGCTTTATCCAGATCAGATATTATATTTAGGGATATTGAACAGTCTCATATATTACAGTACATTCATATTCAATGAAATATGATAATATTAAAATAAAAACAGCTGCACGCTTCATCTCGCGCACAACAGCGCAGGCACTCGATCTTCGACCATTTTTTCCAAGGCATTGCGTGTTGACTGGCATGTTGAGTGAAATATTAATAAATAATATTTATAGTTGCGTTATAGTCACACACATGCCCCTGCGCGACCGCCTTCCGTATAATTAAATAATAATAAGATAAAAAGTGTACAGACCAAGCAGTACAATGTAGTATTAAATAAAAAAAATGTAATTTTAACCAAGTCCCGACAACATATTATAAATATATAATTTAAACTCATCTGATTCCTCGTATTATTTTTAATTTTACATTTTAATATAGTAAAAATACAGACACAATTTAATTCTAAAGGACGACGAACGAACTTCAACGTTGATATAATGGAGTTATCTAATAGCGGTTTAATAGCATTGCAAAATGGAGCGCCGACTCTGGCTTTGTTTACGCTTGAAAGCTAAATCAAGCATCGGATCTTTTAAAGGAAAATGGAAAAACAAAACGCCGATTCCCATTGGGGCTTCATCACTTATTAAAGGCCACCTAAAGTGGACGTAAGATAGGCAAAAACGATCACTGCGATGAACTAACGAGTGAGCTTTTGCGAAATAGCTTCAAAAAGTGAGGGTAGAAAATGAAAAATCTAGTTAAAATGTAGGAAACCACCGAATAAGCCGAACAGAAAACGGATATAGTTAATATTTGCTTAGCACAATGTATAAATTAAATAGAGACAAATCGTGGGACACAAACATAAGTGTACGGCTGTAAACGGGGTTGTGTGTTTGATTCCCACTCGAGACAATGTAACATTTAATGTGTTCGTTTACTTGCTATGGCAAGGAGGCATTGCGGGTAGTTCAGTCCCGCTATTCAACACTCAATGGCCCTAGAATTTCCCCTTCCCGTCATCTGCCTACCCTGCTGTATGGAATACATCGCGAAACTATATATATATATATAATATTTATATTTTTTATAAATATTACTATAATATGTGTTAATCATATTATAATCTGGTAATTATTGTGTCCTCGTGACTCCCATTGCGATATACCTCGTTCGACAACATTACACACAAATAATCATGATAATTGAGATGAATTACATTTAGTAAACAATTCATTATGTATTTAATGATGATATCGATAATTACTATATATTTGCATCGTGGCATGCATTTTTATATACATATGTGAATATATATATATATATATATATATAACAAAAACTTTTAAATATGTCAATGTATCATACAGTCCAGAAGGCACTTTGTATTCCAGTCCTACCTTTTGCTGGACCGGAACTATTGTAGTTTTGATACATTTTATGTTTGAGGCATTTTCAGCCGTGTGGTCCCGGCTTAGAATAGGATCACCCTGGTACTGTTGGTGTCGTAAGAGGCGACTAAAGTACGTGTGGTAGAGTCACGTCGCCAGTAATGGCAACACGCATGGGCAGACTCGACCGGATTTAATACCACCCCCGGCATTTAAAACCGGCGTGAAGTAGTGGCTTGTGCCACTGCGTTTCGCATTAGGTAAAGTCGGGCCCCGGTGCCCTTCATCTCCACCTTGAAGAATTTTGGCATTTTGTATTACGTAATATATCTTTTGCATGATAGACTAAATGATGGAAATGTATAAATAGAAATTGTAAGTAAGAAAGAAGAGCATTGTAAATTACTTAATGTAAATATACTGTTACCAATACAATCTAAACTGTGAACGTCTTAATAGAATTCTGAAGAGATTCTGAAGGTCTATCTATGCGTATAAAAATCCATAGTGAGAAATAGTAAATAAATTATTCATAAGACTTCAGCAATAATGGATAATCGAAATTTTCAACACATCAACAAGTATGCCGCACCATTCTGCGATCTGTGAAATAATAGATTCCTTTCATACTCAATCCAGCATTGAAATCCAATATAAATACGAGAAGCCAAATGACAAGCATTATTGATTTTAATAAATGTCATTATAAATTTTTTTTCCAGCTTCACGCTGTATCCCGCATGTAACAGGGTAGGGAGAAGAAGCCTAGTTCAGACACTTCGCATTCCACTTTTGGCCGAATTCTGGGGGCTTTCAATTCTAATCTACTTGTGATAATCAGGTAACTTTATTACACTAAAATGTATAAAATATTTTTAATTATATACGAAATAAAATTTGACATTGACACACAAAAGTAAATATTGTCAACATAATTTTTGACACCGACGAAGCCATCAATTATATACGATTATGTTACTAAATAATTAACAATTTTATAATATCTACTTTATAATAGTGTAGAAGCACCTAAAATTTATTAAATATAAGTTTTTTTTAGACATATTTATCATATCTTGGTCACTTATAAGACTAACAATTACCATTATTGAAAATCTTACCATCACAGGTAATACGAAAATTAAAACGACCGTCGTGGCGCTGTTGCAAAGACTGTAAACCCGATAGTTGTTTTCTCGGTTGGGTTCCCCACTTGGTAAAGTGAAATATTAAATATAAATATTTGAGTTCCACCACTCAAAAAGTTAAATCTCGAGAATTCGTCGGAAAGTGGGCAACGGAAGCGTCATAACATAGGTTCCTAGAGGTTACCCTGTAATCTGAGGAGGAGGAATGCTATAACGTAAAGCAAATAAATATATATCAATACATATATATGTGAAAAAAAATCAAGATATAAAACATATTTTAAAAATTTTCCTATGGTATTGTATTGCTTGATAAGACTGTTTTAAATCCACCGTTTCTGTACTGTAAATAATATCAATAATTTTATATTATTTTAAATATCAACAAAAACACTATTAATATATTTCATCAAAGTTGATAAAAGACGACGCAGCCCTGAGCACGGACACGGCTCTCGATTGTGATCGTTCTCTCCTCGGAGACGGTGTGGCGGTGGACGGAGCGGCGGAGCGCGGGGGCGCCGCCGGCTTGTGCAGCGCGCGCGGGTCTAGCGACGCCCGCCACTCACTGGCTAGGGCTTCTTTGAAGGTTACCTGCAAAATTGTCGAGAAAAATCGTTAATCTTTTATGTAATCTTTACTCTTCTGTAATCATCCACTTAGTAAATTGGAAATGAAATATATATTCGTAATAATAATATTATTGCTATTTATTTCATCTCTTTGATTTCCGGATATCAAAAAGAACCATCTATCATTTCACTAAAATTTGAGATATACACGTCGATAGTGGCCATTAACGCCAAGCTTTGATTTGCCAGAGCGAAGAACTGAAAGTAATTTGAATAAAAAATTGAGCCGAGTAGAGAATTTAAGACACAATCATTGCGTTTATATAATATAATGGTTACAAAAATATTTATTATTATATATTTAACATGGCTACGATAATGGCTTTGGGTATTCTAGTCCTTTTGTACATAATAGAAAAAGATAAACCATAGATAGCTGTAGATCATCTCTTGTCAACCGCACGCGAGAGTTACCTGCGTCGAGAGTTAAATATAGATCACAATTTTCACATAATACTATGACATTAATTCGTTGTTTGTAAACCATTATTTTGCAAATGGATGGACATTTACATTACATGTAATATATACAACAAATAAACTTGCAATCACAGTATAAATATTAAGTCATTAAAAGGACAATATATCAATTGTTTGAAATTATGTAAACGTGAAACGTTGAATGCTCTTACTAAATAATTTATGAATGCGGTCGGCAAATAGAAATAAAATATTTATTATTTAATTTGTATTTTATGTATAGTAGTTTTTGTTTGTAAACGGGGAACGGAGTGTCTTAACACTAGATTTCCTCTGCCTACCCTGCTGTGTGTGGAATACAGAGCCTGAGCCTGATTTATATATATATATATATATATATATATATATATATATATATAATATTTGTTTTTTTTCCAATAAAACAACATGTAACAAATCAAATTTTCTATCAAATCTTTCTAATTTAAAATATGCGAGCTCTACTTATTGCAAGTCATATTATTTATTAAAATTACATTTTTCCATATAATAACAATTCGCTCGAAGCTATTCCTTATCGTCAAGTATATCGTAACTGTTTTATGCAATAATGTCTCTTTACACATCTGTTATAAACGCTACATAATAAATACATTGTGTTATCTGTATATTTTTTTTAAGCATATTTAGTTTTCATAGTTTAATAATTATGAAAACTATTATTCATATTTCATGCTCTAACCAAATGATCTACAGGATGAATAAATAGTATATAATATTTATATAATAGATTAAAAGTATTATTATTACCTTTTCTTTAACGGCAATCTCTTTGGCATGCAAAAGAAAATCTATGACTGCAACGAAAAACCCTAGAACTCCACCAATGCCTAGCACCAAAAATATTCCACTTGTATTTTTCATTTGCAATGAGCCGCTGTCGTCTTCTTCCTCTTTCTTTTCGTTCTAAAATAGCATTTTAACTTTTGAATTTTACCTTTTAATAAATGTTAACATTATTGGAACTACCTTATTCATAAAATGAATTACCACAATCTGTCACAAGTATTCTTTGAGACCATAGCTGTTTTTAGAACAGAATAATTATTATTTTACTTACTTTTAATATTTACTTTTCCTTATAAAAACAATAAACCATAAATTATTATACTCACTTGGCATTTTGCCTCATTATCCATCTCCTCCCACCACTTTTGTTTTAAATTTAACAAGGTCCCTTTCTGTTGCAGCGCTACGATGGCAATATCAATTGCCGTTTTATATGGCGAATCTATATACACAACAAAAACATAGGAATAGTAACTAAAATCAATAATATATTTTTTTTGTAACTACATTAAAAAAAAATCTTCAACGATAATGTTATGAAACTGGCAAGTAATGATTTTTTATTACTTTGCTATTCTCTTTTAATCCATTTGATATTAAAAAAAACTTTTATACTGCTATAAAAAAAGATAAATTCAGTGTCCTACAATTTAAAGCTGTTAAAAGAAAATCGCAGTTTATTTACATCGTACGTATCGTACATACAAATTATGTATCAGATTCACTCACTTTTAGGCATCGCAATTCCGTAGTCCTTTGAATCTAGCTTCGACCCCACCATCTTTAAATCGCAATATCTCTGCGTGTAATACTCTATGGTCGTGGACTCCATAAAAAACGCATATTTCCCTTTACTTTTCTGGACACGGTCTCGACCCTCGTCATTGGTTCGTGTAAAAACAGTGGGCCTCGCGGATTTCATTACTCCCCATAGTTTCTTGTACAAAGTGTCGTTTGACGTCTGAAATGTGTTTGAAAATTTGGATCAAAGTAAATAAATTAATTGTCTAAAATTTTATGATTATGTTTTATTTTCAAAAATATACTGTACTGTGAGAATATGCAAAGACTATACGATAGGTCTAAATTAATGAAAATAATTATAGAAATATACAAGATAGAAAATAAGACCTTACTGTAAACATTAAATGAATTTATACTAATTAAAAACAAAAAATAACATTTGACCTCGAAAAATTTATAAGTCGATCCGTTATAGAGCGCTCCAAAGCTTATACCATTTTGATCTGCGAGATCATTTACACCGGTTATTTCATTGTTACGCCTGCTAGCACTGAGGAACGTCGACATGTTAGCAGTGTACGAAGCAGTTATAATGAGAGCAAAAAACCACCATATTCCTGTTACCCATCGAGACCCCGCAGCCCTGTTGAAAATTACAACTTATTATTAACGTAAAAATCGAGCTTCCGGACTCCGGTCTTTTGTGTAAATAACTTGATTGAATAATAGTTTACTAACAAAAAATAGAAATTTGTTACTCAATAGCTTTATAATTTTAATTAACATTGAGGAATGTAAAGATGATCGATGTATTTACCTTGGTAGGATATCACAACCCTGGGTCATAATGGCTCCCATGGTTAGCCACATACAATTATAGAGACTCCAGATATTCTGCAGGTTCTCTGGATTTTGATTGCAAGGATGCGGATTCACCCAATCACCTTGACTCATGCTGCAATATAATAAATACATACAAGATCATCTATGCCACTAAAAATACTATATAGAAACTACGTCCGTAAACATTCTTTGATAGAATATATCTGTACATTATTTAGTTTAGAGAGCGACGTGCAATATGTATTTTACATATTATATTAAAGATATTTTTGTGGCACCGACAGAGTAACAAAACGTGTAAGTCGAAGCGTCCCTCACGAAAAAATTTATTTTTATCATAGAGCGGCTTTGATGTACGTCATATAATATTACACTAAAGATAGATAGATAGATAGATAGATAGATAGATATATAAAAGAATAAAATGATTTATAGCCAGATTCTGACAGTCATTCTCTCAACAAAGAAATAAAAACAAATAAAAAAAATAAAAAAAATAAATAACAAAAGATTGCAAAGTCATAGAACTTACCGAGCACAAATCAACAATACAAAGGATACAATGATATAAGTGGTCGCTAAATACAACCAAACGTCTAGAGACAAAGGCTTTATAAATGAGAACATGTCAGGCTCTTCCGGTTCAGGTTTTACAATTAACAAGCTGATTCCCAACGACATGAATGGAGTTGAAAAATCGATCACCGCGTTACGCTCCGACGTTATAGTGAGATCACATATTCCCAGTTCAGCGTTCTGTAAGTTAACTATATAATGTTTAATTATCAAAACAAATTTTACTAATTATAATATAAATTGAAAATTAAATTTAATTGTTTCAAAAAAGATATAATATTAATATTTTTTTATATACGCAAAAGAAAAGACAAGGGACCACATTAAAAATTATATATATATGAACAAAAGGCGGTCTTATTTGTTAAATTGCAATTTTTGCCAGAAAAACTTAAGGCAAAGGGATAGCAAATTGGGATTTGGTTAGAATGCAATAATACATAAAGTTATATATAAGTAAATAAAATAAAACTTTACGTGTTCCAATAGTTCCCCAATGAGTCCATCCCACTTTTTAGTTCCGGGAACAGGATGTCCGTAGCTATCACCATTAACTCTATAGAATTCATACTGGTATTTTTCATTTCTTTCTTTTTCTATATATTCAAATATAGCCTGTATCAAGTCCACAGCATAACCCTCATAAGTCGTTGTGCCATTTTTGTTGACATATATATCAAAGTACGGTTTTCCTTTAATGGCTGCTATCTTAAAGTATCATTTATATAAGTAACGATTAATTTGAGTTTAATCTTGCGATAAGCTTAAATATTAAGAAGCCGTCCGGGAACCTCGTGTTAAGACACTCCGTTCCCCACTTTCTGCCGAATTCTGGAGGCATTGCGTGTTGAGTGGCAGAACTCAACGCCGCGCTTTACCTCGTAAATAAATATTTCACTTCCTCGAGTGAGAATCGAACCCACAACCGTCGCGTTTACGTGCGACACCCTTGTGCCACTGCGCCACGACGGAATATATGTATGAAATATATTCAAGATAATATATTAAATATATTTCAGTAATATAATGCAAAAAAAAACATAAAAAATTTACCCGTATCAAAGATTTGGACGTACGAGCTAGAGACCGTTCGGTGACAACTTTTTCATCAAATACGGTATCTGTCTTAGAATTCCAATAACCAACGTTAATGAACTGACTCTCATAACTCAACTTCGAGTAATAAAGTATGAAGTTTCTCCTTTTCCCGAATTCATCAAACGAGATATTGCCCGTAAAACCAGAATATTCTGTCTATAACACGAAAACAAACTGTACTACGGCTGTTATTTTAGGTAACGTGTAATTACGGAGGGTTCATTCTCATTTAAAAGCCTCCTCAGTAAACCTATTATATATCACCTTATATATACGATCTGTAGGCCTCTGAGAGAAGAAATATTATTAGCATAATATTTAAGTAGCCAAGATTTATTATCTCTCAAATTGAGAGCATACATACTAAAAATAATATATAACAATAAACTAGCAAATAACATTACATAATAGTAACATGTAATATAATGTTTTTTATATTATCAATATTGTAATTATTTTGTATGTGTCGGATCACCGGGCGGGAGGCCCGACGCCCGCTGCCACCACTGCGACGACTGCCTCGACAAGACGGCCCAGCATACGTTGGAGGTATACACAGCCTGGGCGTCTTCGCCTCGACACCACAGCGAAGAAATGACAATGTATTATTTCCTCGAATGGGAATTGAACCCACAACGCCTCGCGTTTACAGTCACACCCTTGTGGCCCTGCACCACGACTGGCCTCAAGTTATACTGTTAAAAGTATATTTACATAGAATGCTATCTTATTATGTAAGTTGTTTATAAGATACATTGCACAAACAACCGTGCTACCGTCTCGTAAAGTCTTATAGCCTGTGGCAGCTGAAACTTAAATGATTTGGAACTAAATGTTCATACATATTCAATTGCTTATCGATTTTGAAGCTAAGAACTTCTCTCGTGTGTTTCATTTAAATCTTTAAAATGAATCTTCTATACGACACAATGGACTTTTAGAGGAAATCGAGTGTTAAGACACTCCGTTCTCCCATTTCCACCGAATTCTAGAAGCATTGCATGTTGAGGAGCGGAACGCACCGCCTTAATTAATAAATATATTAATTATCTAAGTAACTTTGTAAATAAAAATACGGTACACATCACGGTAGGCTGAGGGAACCTTGTGTTAAGACACTCCATTCTCCGACTGTTATTATTACGCTTTAAATATATTTTTTGTTTATTATCTGTACCTTGATAAGCGATTCTCGTAGCTGGTTTCCCATCTCCCACGGCTCATAGCTGCTCTCTTGATCATTTGAATGTATGAGACACAATTGTGGTGGATCTGGCAACCGCTTCTGGGGCCACCCCATGTTTTCAATATCCAAACTCGCTATAGCCTTTTCCAAGTGGCTCAAAGCATCTGCTGCCAATGCTGTCTCAAGCTGCAATCATTTTTTTTAAATCATAAATATAAAAGCCATAACCATAGAATTAATAATCTATACAGCTATAATAATAGATCTAGCGCGCAGTTAATAAGTGTGGATTTATGGTGTTTTTGAGTTCCAATACCTACTGGGTGATGAACTCAATACTAATTAATATAAAACAAAAAACGTCACATTACGTAAAAAAACATTTTTTCAGTACTTAAAATATTTTTCTATCATTTTATTATAATGTTAGTACATAATAATTTCTACCAAAAAGGCTCTAGCTATATAAAATAATATATATTTTGCATGTAAATATTATTTATACCCGTATACTGTAATTTCCGACATCCATATTAATATCCTTCCAACCTATATCGTCCGGTTTCGTCATGTGAAGTGTAGAAACATTAGCCATTAAGTCAGGAATTTCATTCAAATCTACTAAATAAGCGTCGAGGTTCGTTAATATAAAACTCTGTAAAGAAACGAAACGTAAAAAACACCTTTTACTTACAATGAAATATTTAACTATATTTTTTGTAATTTGCAAAATATTTGAGGAGATCTTGTGCCTTATTTCTCAATTTTTTTATATTCATTATTTACAGATTCATTATGTTGAGCTTGTAATTTTTCAATCAAGGAAACTGTAGAATAGAATAACCACTTTATATGTATGTACATATGAAGTACACGTGCAGTTTGCATATATGTTATATTTATATAAATTTATCATTTTTTTTAATGAAAAATACAATGTTTCATTTCAACAAAATAAAATGTCACCTACACCTTACACGGCCGCAAGGGATAACGTGATGTGTAGTCAAAGCGAACAAAAATTCTTTTATCTGTAATATTAAATGTGAAGTAAAACAAAATTCTACTAAACAAGCACAAGATAAATATCAGAAATACAAAATTTACAATAAAAAATATCATCAGTCTCTTAAGCTTACATATTATCATAAATGTAAAATAAGGATACAATAAGCGTGTAAAATAAAAATACCTACATGACATTTACATTGAAGAACAACTAATGTATATATTAATTATATAAATTAACAATATTTACTCACTTGATATTGAGTCGAATTATCAACTTCAACAATTTCCTTCATGTATTTGTGTATATTTCGTATATCACAGTCCATGACGTGGTGGCTCATGTGAGCAACTTTAAAAACGTATTTAAAAGTTTCCCGATTGTCGCCCAAAGGATTCAATTGTTTGTATAATATTTGATCGTATTTATACGGCCACGAATTTATAACTTCTTGGAGACGAATAAAACCTGATGCCAAGAAATTACATTGAGGCCAGCCATAGATAGCGCAGGGCAAAAAAAAAAAAAGAAAAGTAATTTTACTCACTGCCATCATCTTCATAGAGAAAAGTGAATTTTTCCCATTGAAGATTTTTAATAAGAGTCGCATAAGCTTTAGAAACAAGCTCAGGTGGTGGATGATAGGAAAACGTGTATAGATCCTTTTCTAGTGTCGTTGGAAATTCCCATCCTAATATTAGATGTGGTATCTTCAAAGAAACAAAACGGTCATTAGTATTTGTTTCATCATAAATAATTTAGTTCTTTAATATAATTAATATAATGTAATATATTTATTTAATAATATATTTAATTCAATATATTTAATAGATTTAAATATTGTATTTAATTATATATTGTACCTGAAGTCGGTTACACAGTAAGCAGGTGATATCACAAATCCCGTTAGTTGGTCTCGCGTCGACCAGTGAGACTATACCCCTGTTATTCGAAGTTACTTTACACACTGAAAATACAAATGAATATGTTACCAATAAATAATGAACCTGAAAAACATACTGTGTAATAACGATTTAGCTTACTCTCAAGGGCAGTGGAATAACTGTTTACAACTTTTGAATGAAAAGCTCTCCCGTGATATGGTTTCGTAGAGCTGGTCTGCATCTTATTTTCAAATGCTTTTTCTGTTGCCGGCAAAGAGTTCGCATTGAATAGACCACCTGAAAATTTACAAAATTATAATGCGTAATTCTAATGTATAATACTTTTCTCAGAGTAAATTAAATTGAACAATATTTGACAAACCTATGGGTAGTCGTGCACTGAGAGCGGCGTCTGTTTCGAACCATTTAAGTATAAAAATAAGAAATAACACCTTTATAACAAACATGGTGATAAGTTTCCACTAAGAACTAGATGCAATCACAAATGCCATCTTTGTTTAGACGAGCAAGCGGCATGGTAGCCGTCACATTGCCGTCTGATGTATTTTTGGAAATCAGTTTTAGGTCACTTCGGCTGAAAACGCCGACATGCGATAGAATCGTCATTATTGTCGCCTGAATCACGAGTCCACCTCGCGAGCAGGAACCGCGTGAACCGCGTACCAATTATTTGTGTTTACTATATATTAACATGTAGTTTGAATAGGATCGAAGTAAAGTGAAAGTGAAAAATTATTAACGACAAATTATCACAACGAATTCAAAGCTCTTCAAGGTGTTGAAGAACTTTATGTGCGGATTTCGTGAACTCGCGGAAAGTCCATTTTCATCCGGAAAAATGTGGAAGCTTTTAATATTGATTTGCATCTTGGCGATAACAAATTCGCAGGTGATAGTGACAGAGACGGAAGAAATAGTCTATCAAATAGGTAATTTCACTAAAATTATCGTCATCCACATTTTTTTATATATTTATTGTATGTTTTAGAAACTATATATTTTTTTAAAATTTTAGCCGGTATTTTTGATGACAAGTCTTATACTCAACGCCTTGCATTTAAGGACAGTATGCGTGTTGCTAAATTAGGCGAAGCAGAGTTACATGCTGGAGTGGAAGAAGGCACAGGTAAATTATATTTACTCGACTGTAAAGGAAAAAGGTTATGTTATCTTTTTTCTTAAAATATTTTATAATTTCATGTTTTGATTATTTTTTTCAAATCCTTGCAGCGGTTAGGGATTGGCGCCTGGAACCAAATATCTTACAACCAAAAAAAATGGATAGTTATTCTGTTTTACAGAACTGTAAGTACAAAGCACAAAGATATATTTTAAAAGTAAAGTTAAAAAGGTATTTTATATCAGTAAAAGTTGAATAAATAAACCTCTTTTAGTGTGTTCTGATAAAGAGATGCGTCCAATTGCCGTATTTGGTCCTCAAAATGACATGACAGATGGTATAATCAGAGATCAATGTACCATAGCTGAAATACCTCATATTCAAGCTACGTGGAGACCATTAGATCCTGAGCTGGAACTAAATCAGCAAGAGGAAAGTCCTGAAAATGAAACTTTTTTATATAAAAAGATTTCAATAAATTTCATGCCGCCCGCCGAAGAGATTTTACAGGTGTATGCAATGCTGCTGAAGTACTACAAATGGGAAAACTTTGCGGTACTTTACGAAGACGATGCGGGTGAATATTTTTATCAACTTTTATCGTATAAATTACTTATTTATCGCTGAATATTTTGTTTTATTTATATTAACAAAAGGCAAAGATAAATTAAATTAAACACTAAGCTGGGGAGTAAGCTGTCAATTTTCATTTTTAATAAAAATATAGTTTACAAGATTGTATAAATAAATAAATAAATATGATAAAATAAATAAATAGGATAAAAATAAAAAAAAAAAACAGTGCTTAATTTCTCTTATTTCTACTTTAATTTCAGGTCTTGTTCGAGTTCAAAAGATATTAGCTGAGTTTACCGATCAATACCCAATAACTGTGAGAAAATTAGTTCCCGATGCCGACAACCACGAAGTAAGTTTTAATAGGTGTAACAGAATTGGATATCTTATTAAGGGAAAGAGGGTATAAAATATCTATTGGAGTTCTTTTTCTATTGTTGAGGAAAAATTAGCTATAGGACATTCACCTTACTTAAATTTAACTAATTGATTTGATAAAGAGAAATTAGGCCAACACAAAACATGTCGGATGAGAAAATGATATACAGGCTGTATCACGATCGACGGATCAACGGATTTACAGTAGAAGACCTCAGTACCCTATCCATTTCACCCCCATGCATATTATTCGTTTTTCAGTTGTCCGGTAGATATTTGAGAATTTGTCATTTTTTGAAAAAAATTGGATATGTTAGCTATCCTAAAAGCTTGGAAACTCCGCTTATATTAAAATACTTCCGTCCCTCACTTTCCATCGTATTCTAGAGACGTAATATACCGAAAACCCAACTGATATGAATTATTTTTAGCTATACAGAACCGCAAAGTCTTCATTTTTTAATTTAAAAGAAAAATAATTTAAATTGAAAATTACAAAATTAAATTTTAATATTATAAGCACATATAACACAAATTTATTAACATTGGAAGTATTTAGTATTGCTAGTAACTGTCACAAGTCTTCGTCTACACGTTGAATGCCTGAGGGTATATTTTTATATGACTTTATTTATGCCAACTATTTAGCATAATATGCTTTTTGTCAAACAAAATTTACATAAAAGGCTAGGGAAAGCAGCTGTAATACACTCGTACTCTACCTCGCACCACCTCATGTTAATTTATATGAACACATGCAAATAACTTAAAGAGGTTTTCGCATTTATAATGGATTGAAATTCACGTGGGAATTTCTGACGTGGAATTCTTAATTACTTAAGAACTCGTAGCTGTTAAGAAGGAATTAATGATGATGGATCACGTCGTGCTTATTTTAGTTTTACCTATATCTAAACAAAACAAATTACAGGTTAACGACATTTTAAAATGTATTCAACAAATTCTACCCACGGTACGAATGCGAAGGCATACGGCACCAGGCTTTAACTAAATATTATTTAGCGAATAAAATAATTTTGAATTTATTCTATCAGCTTCACGCTGTGTCCCGCACACAGCAGGGTAGGCAGGGGGAACCTAGTGTTAAGACACTCCGCTCCCCACTTTCCGCCGATTTTTTTGGAATCATTGCATGTTGAGTGGCGGAACTCAACGCCGCTCTCTGCCTCGACACCAGAGCGAAGAAATGAAAATATAAATGTACATAAACATTTCACTTCTTCGAGTGGAGATCGAACCCACAATCATCGCGTCACTATCTATTTGATACATTTATAATATATTATAATGTTATAAGATAATCGCGAAACGATCTAAGCCAATAGAAGTATTTTTTGATAAGTTCACCTGCGCATCTTAACAAAGCAAAGTATGAAATCGTCATCATTGCTTATGTTCGTTCACAGGTTTTCAAGGATCTTAGTGAGTTTAAAGAATATCGTATAATTTTGGACTGCCATGTTGACCGTATACTTAAATACTTAGATGAAGCTCGTAACGTTAATATGGTCAATTATTACCAGGTATAACTATAATTTCAATTAATAAAATATTTTTCCATTTGGATAATTTCATTTAATTTTCTAATTTAGATTTAATTACATTCTTAAGAACATAAATTTAGAATTTTTTTTTGTAGCACTATGTTTTAATAAATATGGACGCTTCGACAATCACTAATGATTTACTGAGATTTGAATCCAACGTCACATGGCTGAGTTTAACAAATTTCGAAAAATTGAATGACTCGAAACATTTTTTAGTACCAAGAGTCGGATGGTGGATTAGTGAAAACGGACCTATTCTAGAAAATACTCGACCTCCTGTCACAGATATGAAGGTGAAGTTACTAGAATCGTATAGAAATATACAACTCTATTTTCAGAGCTCTGAGATTTAAAAATCCAATATTCTTTTTAAAAAACATTAATTTCAGTTAGAAGCTCTCATGATGAATGATATAGCAAATCACGTTCTGAAAGCACTTCAAAAGCTCGAAGCCACAGGTGACATAGAAAAGCCAAATAGTAATATTTGTGAATCTAAAGACAATCCCTGGCCTTACGGCGGTATGCTGCAAAATAAAATATTAAATGTATGTTATTTATCAATTATATTATATACAGTTGTTGGTCAGTAACGTTGTTTTACGTTTATGGCGAAAAGTGAAACCGTTTATCCACTCTCGACAATACTATTGTACTTGCTAATATTATATTGGACTTAGAATTTTATTTATGTACTTTAGGAACAAAACCCTAGGTAGTGGAATAAACGATTCATTTTATTTATTGTTTTCATAATCATGAATAAACACAAATTTAAATATTTATTGAAAAAATATAACTTTATATAAGCATTGTTGTAAATACTTCGAAATCATATAAAATAATATTTTACAATTTAATATTAGACTCGAACCACGGGTGTTACGGGCAATATAGAATTCAATGAAAGGGGAGAAAGGGTCAATTACACCTTACATGTCAATGAAATATTTGTTAAGAGAAGACGCACACTTGGCAAGTGGAATTCTACAAGCAACGGTCAAATTATTGAAGAAAAAACTATATTAGATTTGGATGACCAAAAAAATAGTAAACATTTTATTGTAAGTTTATATATATTTCACATTTATAATATATCTAGTTAGAAGTTTATTTACATTAATTAGTTCTAATTTAAATATTTTAGATAATTTCCAGAAAAGCGAAACCGTATTTCTCTGAAAAAATGTTATGTCCAGAAGAGGACACTGAATGCGTAGAGGAAGATGCCGATGAAAAATATGAAGGATTTTCCGTCGATCTCGTCAAAAATATATTTAAAATTTTACGCAAAAATAAATTCAACTACACATATGAATTCAGATACAAAGAAGATGAATATGGTAAGTATGACCCGGAAACTAAAAAATGGAATGGTTTAATCGGCGAACTGTTGGATAAGGTTAGTAGTGTACTAATTCTCCGCTTTAAAATAATATTAAAACAGTAAGTTTTGATATTATAATATATTTTTTTTCACTCCTATATATGCTTATGATTACAGAAAGCGGATTTAGCAGTTTGTGATTTAACGATTACGGAAGTGAGGAAGAAAGTTGTGGACTTCTCTGTGCCGTTCATGACGCTTGGGATCAGCATATTATACACTAAAGAAAAACGTATACCACCAGGGCAATTTTCATTTCTTAATCCTTATACGTTTGAAGTGTGGATGCACACAGCGACAGCGTACTGTGTGGTGTCCATCATATTATTCGTTTGCTCAAGGTTAATTACCAAATGTGTTCAAATATTTTATTATTATTTCTGTTTTAGATAATTATCTAGAAAAATGATTATTTTTATTTATCAGAATATCGCCTGCCGACTGGGAAAATCCACAGCCATGCGATAAGGACCCTGAAGAGTTGGAGAACATTTGGAATTTCAAAAACTGCGCATGGCTTACAATGGGCTCTATTATGACACAAGGATGTGATATACTGCCAAAGTAATATAGGTTTTACGTTTTAGTTATTTATAAATAAAATAAATAAAGTTTGTATACTAACATTATGAACGAAAATAAAATTAAGGCTATTTGGGTACAGTGGGAAAGCGTCTAAGTAACGTTGGTGGCGGGTTCAATCCTACTTGAAGAAATTAATTTTCATTTTGCCGCCCTGTACGATAAAGTTCGACGTTTAGTTCCGCCACTTATAATTCAGTGTCTCGGATTTTGGCGGTATGTGGAGAATAGAGTGTATTTACACTACGTATTCTCTGCCTATATACGGAATACAACGAGACACTACAAAAATAGAGGTAAAATAGATAGAACTTTAAGCATTGCATTTTAAGCATAATAAATAAGCATTATAACATGCATATTATATAATAAATAAGATTTATTAATATAATATGCATGTATTGCATATTATATATTATAAAAATTTGTAAATTTAATAATAACTATGTTTTTAGAGCTATCGGTTCTCGCTGGGTTTGCAGCATGTGGTGGTTTTTCGCTATGATCGTTTGTCAAACATATATCGCTCAACTGTCAGCGTCGATGACGTCAGCATTGGGGGACTTGCCAATAAACAATGTTGAAGAACTAGGAAAACAAACTAAGGTTTTATATGGTGCTATCAAAGGAGGATCCACCCTGGATTTTTTTAAGGTATTATACGGTTATATTGAAATGTAACAATAGTATATCTTATACTTCGTCTCGCCCGACATAAGATGATGTAACGAGTGAGTCTTGTATGAACTTATAAAAAAATTTTTATATTTTTATTTCTAAATATTTGGTAGCGTTAACTATAATTAATTAACTAATGATATTAGTGTTAGGTAAAGGAGCTACCTACAGTTTTGTTGGCACATACAAATATCGTCACCTCTCCCACCTCTATTAATAATTTTAAACGTATTGAAATTACAAAATAAAAAGTAACTATTTATAAGTATTTATACGAAGACTGCGACAAAATATGTTACATTATATTGTTAACTTTCCTTTTTTTTTTGTTTTAGAATTCCAAAGATAAAACGTATCGCCGAATTTATGATAATATGATGGCAAATTCTGTAGTACTAGTCAACAACAACGACGAAGGTGAAAAGAGAGTACTTAATGCGCGAGGGAAATACGCCTTTTTCATGGAGTCGAGCACAATAGAATATAAATTGAAAAGAAAATGCGAACTTAAAAAAATCGGCGAAGAGTTGGATTCTAAAGACTATGGGATCGCTATGCCAGCTAGTAAATGTCATATTACTGTTATTTACATTTCATATTAATGTTTTGCATACGTTATTATATATTTTATCTATTACATCATCCAATCTGCGTTCATTATAAAAATAAATGTTAAAATATAATCAATCAATAATATAATCAACCAATCATTTATGTATTATGACAGCGGCATAGAGCTTATCTCGTATTACCACTCGGAGTAATTTTTTTTCTCGCTCTAAGAATAGTACAAAGTGCGGTGTTGAATTCCGCAAATTAACAAGAAACATCTTGAAAATTGAGTGGAAAATGTTAATAAATAAATATAGTGTTATCATTTACTTATTGTTTAAGTTTACTATATATAACTAAAAATTAATAAAAACTTGTTATTTAATTTTGCATAATTATAGATTTAGAGTGTTTTTTTAAATATATCACTTAAATTAGCGTTGTATATCTCTGCTATATTACATGTAGATAGATTACAGGTATATATCTAATATCAAGCTCGTTCACAGATTCTCCATTTAGAAAACATATAAACAGAGCTATTTTAGAACTGAAAGAGCTCACGATATTGGATGAAATCAAAAAGAAATGGTGGGAGGAAAAATACAGCGCACTGAAATGCGAAGTTTGTATTTATACATGTTTTTTTTTTTTGGCTTTAGCACTTGTTGTGTGATTATTTTAATTTGAACACAAATTCTGAAAGCACTTAATTATTTACAAATACTTCATAGAAAATATTATCAATATTGTAAAATATTACAAATATTGATAATATTTTCTATTAAGTACTAAATTATTATAAATATTACGGTTTTTCTTTATATTTTCAGGGAGATATAGATAAAAACGACGCTGAAGGCGATTTAGAAATGCAAAATTTAATGGGCGCCTTCATAGTACTGATAGTTGGTCTTGTGTTCTGTCTTTTTATTACAGCAGCGGAATTCTTTAACGAAGTTCGAAATATCGTTGTTAGAGAACAGGTGCATAAAAATTTCCTAACATAAAGTCTAACAGAGTAACTTAAAAGTATATTTAAAAAGATAAAATAAATAAATACACAGTTTCACGCTGTATCCCGCATATAGCGTGGTTGGCAGAGAGATCTTAGTGTTAAGAAGAAAGGCCTAGTGTTTGCTTTCTGTCTTTCTTTTTTAAAAATACAAATGCACTTAATAATTAACCCCACGTTTGGTTTTTTTTCCCAGGTGACCCATAAGGAAGTATTCATCAAGGAACTGAAGTCGTCGTTAAACTTTTTCCAATTACAAAAACCCGTTTTACGAAACCCGAGTCGCGCTCCGTCTTTGGCGTCATCGAACAATGACAAATTATTTAACCAGGCTACCGAACATTTTCTTGATTTGGAGAAAGATGTCCAATAAGCGATTTAATTAAAATACCTAATTTATTATTTTAATATTTTATGGACCGCAAAACTTGTTCTAAGAATATACAAAAATATTTGCAAATAGACGATATGATAAAAATTATCAATGTTGGATTGCAATAATTTCGAAATTCACCTTCATTATTTTTTTTTATATTTATTTAAAAAAAGTATATTTAAAAAATTGTTATTCTTTAATTTTATTGAAATTAACAAATATATCAATATGATTAAATATTGCCAAATACAAACGAAAAAATTATCTACCAACATTTTATGTGAAAATTTTAGATATACATATGCATTGTATGAATAATATCTATAAATAAAGTATACATTTAAAATATCTTTTAATAAATAGCTGCTTTATATTCATTATCATGTCTGCTATTTTATAATAAAATATTTTTTATAATCTCATTGTTTAGTTTTCAATGTTTTCGAAATTATTTAAAAGTTTTATCTTCTATACAGAAATACTACAATTCCCCGGTGGAGATTTTGCAATATTAGTAGTAGTAGAGATTTTTAGTAATGATTATTGAAATTATATTTATATTGTTAACTGATAAAAGAATGATATATCAGTGTATAATGTATATCTTTGATGACGTATAAATAAATAATAACTGATTGAAAATATATATTCAATACGTTTAGCACACGCAATATATCTCTTTTTACTATATTATATGCATACGAATATATATAATTACTACAAACAGACTGACTGCAACGCCGTACTTTACGTGTCTATACAAAAATGCATATAAATAAAATTTAAGTGTATATCTGTAATTGTGTATATGTGTAAAAATTGGCATATAGGTCATATGCTCTCTGTCATCACTATGTGTGCACCAAAAATGCAAAGAGAGGAGAGAGAAACGTCTTTCCAAAATACAGCTAGCGCTGTGGATTAGGTTGAGAGAGCCTATCCGCCGCTACCGTATGCATGAGAAAGAGAAGAGAGAGCCAGACAGTCTGGCACTGTAACGACGCATTACGTAACCAAGTGATCTGCCCTCCAATAAGAAGTAGATCAGCTTCACGCTGTATCCCGCATACAAGATTGGAAAGTCGAACCTAGTGTTAAGACACTCCGTTTCACATTTTCCGCCGATTTCTGGAGGCATTGCGTGTTGAGTGGCACAATTGAAAGCCGCGCTTTGCGTCGACACAAGAAAATCGAAATAAAACAAATTCAAATAAACGTTTAATTTCGTCGAGTGGGGATCGAAACCACAATCAATCGCGTTAACAGTATTTATTGAAATTTGCGCCACGACTGGCCCATAAAAAGTTATCACTTCAAAACTGGCGTTGTCGTATATTTCTATTAATGACAATATATTGTAATTTTTTTTTTCATTAATTATTCCTACTAGTATGATGAACTTTTGCGTTGTTTAATTTTAATATAGCAGTCTCAAATTTTTGACCTAATTTAGGGGCATTTTCAAATTTAACTGTTGATTATACCGTATACTTTTTCAATAGCGAATTAAATACTTGCTCTAAATTAAATGCGGAGTCCTCGAATCATCAAAAACATTTAAGTAATTTCAAAATAATTTGCTACGTCCGGGAGATTGTACGTGGTGGACCCGAGCCCAGGTCTCGTGCTTCTCAATATCAAATAAACAATCGGATATGTGGGAACCGTCGGAACCCTACAACGAAATACGTCACAGATGAATGTATTACTGCAGTATACATCGAAGAGTATCTTTCAAGTTTGCGTTTCAATAAATAACGAAATGAGTAATGTAGTATAGCCGGATTTAGTAGATCGATCGGTTATTGTACTGTATCCTGCGCAACTCGCAATTGCAGCGAAGGAATGCCGAAACTGCTCAGTGGCGCGGGAGCCACCGTCAGAGATGGCCGTTTCGCTTTACGCAGTGGCTTTACTTGCCGCTACTGCTCTGGGCGCATCCATTGGACGTAAGTTTTTCTTCTTGGCACATTGTAAATTTTATATAAAATAGCATATTATAGCATTATATTCTTAAAAGTACAAAAATTATTAATTAATTTTGACATATTTTAAAAGTTATTGTTGCTTAATAAATAACACATATCTATTTATTCTTGAAGTATAATTTTTTAAATAGTTTATAATGACACAATATTGCTAATTTATAAAAATTACTTTACAAAATTTAAAATATATATATATTAATACAATAAGCATAACATTGTGAGTGTGCGCTACCATTCATAATTAACGTCAAATTAAAAAATACATTCAATGTATTTTTCCTAGAGTTGCACAACATCAGTATATATATGGTGTTTCCTTATTCATTAATCATGGCAGTGACTCTTTGTTTACCTGCCAGCTATTTTATTTCAGATCAAACCTATGCCTATTTACTACCTATTTTCATTTAATTTTTCAACCACGTCTTAATATAGCTAATTATATATAATAAAGTATTTTAAAATAAAATAAAACTTAAATAAATATATTTTATTTAATTATTTTTGCACCTGCGCCACAACTGAGCTCAAAGTGTGACTGTAACCGCGACTGGTTTTGGGTTCGATCCCTATTCGAGTAAATGAAATATTAATTTAAATATATTCCGTTTCTTCGCTCTTGTATCGAGGCAAAGCACGGTGTTGAGTTCCGACTCTCAACACGCAATGCCTTCCGAATTCGGCGGAAAATGGACAACGGAGTGTCTTAACACTAGGTTGCCTCTGCCTACTCTGCTGTGAGCAGGATACAGTGTGAAAATTATTTGGTTTTCATGTTTTTATTTATTTATTTTTAAATAACTACCAATACATATGTGTATAAATAGAAGTATTTTGATAAACAGAAATGTATTTTTTAATACGGTATTTTTTATATACCTAAAATATTATTGGGGTATTATTGTAAATTTAACTTAAGTAAATAGAGCATTAATCCATGAGAGAGAATAACTTACCGCTCTATTTATATAATGAAATCAATGAAATTCAGAACAATTCGCTTAATTACTTAAAAACATAGAACATGTTTACTTTTTTTTTATTTCTAAAATGACGAGTGTCCACAACAAAATAATATGAAATTACGCGAAATAGTTACATAGAACATTCAATTAAGTGATAAAACTACTAACCTACTTTAAAAGTCGTAACTGCTATAACTAATTTCAGACAGCCATTAAAACGTTATTTATATGTTAACAAACATGCATAAACAAAAAATATTTCTTATATAAATTTTTTAATTTACTATGTCATTTAAAACCGTCAGACCAAGGAATCACTTTAAAATCCCGCACTCACCACGAAAATATAATTTTACTTATTTTTAATTTAAACTTTCTTGTTTGTTTTTATTAATGTTTAATTTTGATTAGGTAGGTATAAATTTTGTATTTACCTGTAGGTATATTATGTATATTAATTATATTATATTATATATATATTCAAAAATATTGTGGAAACGTAATAATTAAACGTGTATATCGTATTTTCTTTTTTCATATAAATAAATTATAAGCCATTATCCTCATTAATCTTCAAATGGTTTAAAAGGATTTCGATGAGACCTTCAGAACAAGTAACGTTACACATTTTCAACGTTAACCATAAAAAGATTCACAAATACTAAGCCGTGCAGACCAAAATGGCATAAAATAAAGCACACCGCACTTAATGAGCGAGCCATATTCACAATTTGGCCTAAATCTTTTGAAAAACTGACCCCTCTAACAACATTACGGCATATAGTAATGACATATTTAATATTAACTTTATTTGTTGCGATTTTTGTTTAGATACATATATATATATTTATATATTTAGGTCACTCAGTTCAAATAAATATGATAGAGTTCCTAGGACTTGCGCAACAGTTAGCTCGCAAAGGAGTCGCACGCGCATGGACTACCGTTACATAGTTATGTCATTATAATTATGTAATTCGGGCTTCAATGACAGTGGAACTGGGACACATTACGTGTGTTTTTCCTTCAGAAAAGTAATTTAATATCGCTATTAACAATCGTTGTTCAAAATTGTGTAACAAAATAGCAAATATTCGTGCGTTCGGGCTATTGCGAATTTATCAGGGAAGTGGCGTATAAGTGCAATGTCAGATAATAACCTACTACAAAAATTACAAATTCAATCCAGTGACTGTTTTTAACAAAGAAAATAATACCTCAAAGAAATATAGAAATACTCGCTTTGCTCTTGAGCAATGATAATTTCAAAAGAAACGTATTCATTCCAAGAACTTGAACAAAGACTTATTATTTGATTAATTATTATTTATTTAAATTATTATAATCATTTATACAAGCATTATATTTCAATATGATTTTCAGTGTCATTCATGTCATATCCATATCGGACACCCTCGTCGGACACGGACATAAAAACGAGCAGAATCATGCGACACTTAATACGTGTATGTACGTAGCTGAGGCTCAACAAGTACAGCCAGAAACAATTATATATTACAAATTAATTTGTTTTATTTATTATTACACTCTAATATATTATTGTTATTGACTGAACTATAGGTGTGGGTAATACTAACATCTTCAATCATGTTTGTAAAGGTGGGCGTTTACTGTACCTAGGCAGGTTTTACTGCAACTAACCACTTATGATCTCGTTTTATATGTCAGTAGTATATTCAGTTATAATTCTATGCTATCCTTCACACTTATTGAGAATATTAAAAATTGGTGGTGATAAAGCTTAGATATATTCTTCTTTTCCTTAAGCTTCACTATTTAAAATTTTAATAAAAGTTTATTTGTAAATAGAAAACTTAGCACCGTTGCAAAATTGATATAATTAGTTCTAGAATATCTGCACTTAAAATTCTTTTCTTTCAGCTAACAATCAAGTCCTGGAGAAGTCGCCATGCGGCAGGGTGTGGGTGACCATACATTCCCCTGACATTCGCATTCTTGGTAGACCAAATTTATTAGACGCTATAGAACTTAATTGGGACTTCAGCACTTGCTCTAATATTCCCAAACAGGTATGTGCATATTCACTATCAGGATGCCAGGCTCTGCGTTATCTTGCTATATTAAATAGCCAATAACTTTTAAAGCAACAGAGATTTCTATGAATATCACTTAAAATATATCTTATAAGAAGCTCATACGGTCTCTAATGTAATTAATATTTAATATTGAAGTGAATAAAAAAAATATATGATAATGACAAAATGATATTACTTCCTGAATCGTTTAATAGCATATTTCTTACAAAAAGAAAAATATTTTTCCTTTGTTAACTCTTATGCTACTATAATACTTTATAAAGAACAATGTACAAGAATAATGGAAACAGCAGAAATAAGTACGTACTCGATATCCTCATATCACAGCTCTGGGAATTGCCTCTGACGAATAGACTAGCCATTTTTTATAACGGTACCGTTATTTATTGAGCTCCTATGTAATGAAATCAATACGACTCCGTATCCCTTTATTTAAGCACTAGCGAACCGCCCACGGCTTCGCCCGCTTTGTACTGCACAATTGTTTGTTTTCACATCTAAATTACTTTTGCAATCCAAAAACATTATCACTTTAAGGAATAGGATCAAATCCAAGAATAGAAGCAAAATTGCCGCAGTTTGTCAAAGTTTGCAATGGTGAAAACTGCATTTAAATCGGCTAAGCTTTTTCTGAGGTTATCGTCAACAAACGAACTGCCAAAGTAAATAAGTGCCCACCGTAATAGATTTTCTCAATTACAATTTATAAGAAAACCTCTATTATTATATATTCTTTATTGCATATAAAAAAATAAAGAGTAACAATACAAATAGTAAAAGTAGTTCGCAATGGCGGGCTTATCTCTATAAGAGATCTCTTCCAGCCAACCCGTGGAAGTGGATGAGGACCAAGATGCGGTGTAGAAATAATTTATGCAATTAAAAATAAAGAAAAAAGATAATAGAAATTAAAATATATATATTACACACTACCATACATATTTACATAAATATACAGTACACAAATACATAAAATATATTAAGTTTATAATTATCCATACACATACATATATATATACATACAAATTCATACTTACTATAAGAAACAGATATATAAAAAAAGAATGTGATTAAATAAGGTAGATATTAATGAATACTAAACTAGTTTAGTTGTTAACACTTGCTAATAAGTGCTTTTTCAGTTGGGATTTAAAGGACATTAAGGAAGGGCTCTTCTGGATAGGTTTCGGAAGTTGATTCCAGAGGGATGAGGCATACACAGTGAAGGATCTTTGCAGGAATTTGGTATTGCTCTTCGGTATGTCAAGTGACGGAATGACACATGACCGCCTAGAGCGTGAGGGAGTGGGAAGTACGGTAAAACGGGAACGCAGGTACGCAGGAGAATTCTGGAAGTTGAGAATTTTAAAAAGGAATATAAGGATGTGCATATCACGGCGAAGACGAATTGGGAGCCAGTTAAGTTGAGCTCGAAATTGAGAAACATGGTCATATTTACGTAAACCGTAAATAAATCGGATAGCTAGATTTTGAAGTCGCTCTAACTTCTGAAGTAACTCCTCTGTCACATCCAAATAGCACACGTCCGCATAGTCGAGGATTGGAAGGAGAAGACACTGCGCTAGCATAATTTTGGTATTATGGGGAAGGAAATATTGGAGATGCCTAAGAGAATGATAAGAGAAATGCATGCGCTTGCTGATAGCATTAATATGTGGTTTCCAGGACAAGTTACAGTCGAAGATAACACCTAAATTTTTTACTTTCTCACTGTAGGGGATAGTCACTCCAGAGTATTGGATCAGAGGGACGTCATCCCAGTTGATCTTAACTCTCATTCTTCTGCTGCCAATGATAATAGCCTGAGATTTTTTTGGGTTAATTAACAGACCGAAGGATTCGGCCCAAGTCTGAATAGCAGTCAAATCGCTATTTATCGTTGCAATAACATCAGGCAGTTCACTTAAATAACAGTGCCGATAAAGTTGCAAATCATCAGCATAAAGATGGAAGGGAGAAGTAATGACTCTTGAGATATTGTATTATTATATTTTTTTTATTTTGGAGACATTTTCAATTTTAGCTAAAGCTGATATAATAGAAATTTGGAATTCTTTCTTCTCTACATTCTTTATTAAGGTACGACAATCGCAAACTTGGCCGTTGGAAATTATTACGATTATGACGCACGGAAGTAAGTACACGCGTAGAGCGCGCACTCGTAACTGTGCGTTCGATGAAGCAATACACTGGATAACACTACTTAATGATTGATGTAACGTTGTCTAAGTAAAACTGCTATACCTATTCAATTCATTAAAACTCTACAATTGATTAATCAATTATAAAATTTAAATTAATTGTATTAAACATAAGTTAAATATATTATAACATAAAACCATAATATATATTTTATCTTTAAAGATAAATATAAATTATGTTTTTATTTTTTCATATGAAATGTAAAGATAATAATAATAATTTGTTATTTATTGCTATTATAGATGCAGTCGAAACGATATCTAGACAAGATTTATTAATTTATATTAACCTTTTATTACTTTCTTTTGACTGACTTCACGCTTGTCCATTATATGAAATATTGTTAACAGATAGGTCTCTTCAAGGAAACGCCACATACATGGAACAGTGCTTTGGCGGTGTTTTCTATAGATTCAGCAGAGGGCTACGTCATAACCAACATATCTCTTGGCGATGGCAATTTGCCGGCTGGCTGGCAAACAGGCACCGGTCTCAAAGGCCCCCATTGCGTTTGGCCCTGGGTCGGAGCAGGAGATAATCATATAGTGGCGTTCAACTGTCTGAAAATACAACCAACGTGGATGGAAGATAACGCGTGAGTGTTCAATATCACCTTATATTGAACTTTAACGTTCCTTTTGAGGATCCAGTATTCACTTATATAGAGCTTCTATGATTACGCTTCCGAGTATTCTATTTCTAAGAAAATTACAACTTGATGTTTTTATTTTATATAAGATAAACAATACACTATAGGAAACATTAACTATAGCAAGAACATAAAGAATGTCTGTAATAAACTAACTATTTCGTCTGAGCTAATCAGCTTCACGCTGTATCCCGCACACAGCAGGGTAGGCAGAGGGAACCTAGTGTTAAGACACCCCATTCTCCACTTTCTGCCGACTTCTGGTAGCATTGCATATTGAGTGGCAGAACTCAACGCTGTCCTTTGCCTCAACACCAGAACAAAGAAATGGAAATATAAATGTAAATAAATATTTCACTTCCAATTCTTCTGAGCTTATCACATTATTATTTTTGCACCATTATCTTATTTCTCACTTTAAGATGACTAACACTTTTTCTTTTGTAGTCGAGATCAATCGGTTCTGGTTTATGAAGTGTCTCGTTACTTTCCGGCCTACGTATTTCCTTACAAGCTTATTACTCGATATTGCAGTTACAAGGAAAAATTGTGTAATTGAAAAAGAATACCTACTTCTATACGAATCATAACATGACATATTGTATGAACATTAAAAAGAATATATAAAATATAGTTATTGAACATAATATTATTATAATTTTTACAGGCAAAGGGTGAATAAGCTCCGTATAGGCGAGCTGGCGATCCCCGGAACACATAATGCCGGCGCGTGGCGTTTTGACACGGAAATTAGTAATCTTTCACGTGATAATTTCGTACTTTGCCAAGATCGGTCCATCTGGGCTCAATTGGTCCACGGAATAAGATATTTTGACTTTAGAATCGGCTATTACGACTTCTACCCCAAGGAAGAAGACAGGTATGGATAAAATTTTGTACCTAAATATCATCAAGTTTAATTTTAATAAGTTATATACATCAAAACTTAGAACAAACTAGTGGATATTTAACACCAACCAGTGGGTATAAGATAATCTCTTATGTCTAGATAAATGTAGGTTCTAATGTGTCTAAGTCTGTACAGTACAGGTAGGCTTAGTGTCAGTCGTTTGTTGAGGCAGTCGGCTGTTACCTGGCTTATATGAAAACAATTGTACCAAACTAAAATGAATAGATATACAATATAGTTGTACTATCAGTACAATAAATTACGTAAAAAATGGAAGCGTCGAAAAGATATATTTTCTTAAAACAGTATTTCTTTTCATAGTTAGTTAGTTGTTGGTGTTACCTGGTCAGATTTACATAATTTGAAAAGTCATTATCACAAGTTATCACCTCTTATATATGCAGACAAGTTTATTACAGGGCCCTTAACACACTTACCACTGACTGAGAACCCTTATGCAACTCGCCATCGTGAAATATTTTTTATCCCGCACATGGCAGGACAGGAAGGGAGAAACCTAATGTTAAGACACTCCGTTTCCCACTTTCCGCCGAATAGTCGAGATATGGTGCTGGGCTGAATGGCGGAATTCAATGCCACGGTTTTTTTTTCATTTAATATATTTATGTACCACACAAGAAAAAAGTACTGAAAACATATAAAAACAGATAGAGATCTTAAGGAGGTGTTAAGAGAAACGATTCGGGTGCGGTATTTAAATATTACGTTTTCCTTTTTGCCAGATCGAAAATAATAATTCATTGTTAATCAATTCATAAATGAAAATAATAATTCATTGTCCCGAGTGGGAATCGATCCCATGTCCATCGCGTTTACAGTCACACACTTGTGCCACTACGCCACGACGACCTCAAAACAAAAATATGTTTGAATTTATTATTAGCTATTTAAACATGCATTAAATTCGTGCTGTATGCAATTGTAAATTTTATTGATAAACATTAACAGCGATAATGCAAATATTTTAATCAGATATCAGAGTGCAGTCTTTTTAAAGTACAAACAAATATGCTTTATTGCCCGATCAATAATACTAATATTATAAATGTAAATAATCGTTATCTCCTTATTTTTTTTTCTTAAAACGCATTAATACTTACATTGACTGAATTTTGTTCTAATTTAGGGATAATACACATACATACATACATACATATATTTAGGTTAACTTACAAGAAAATTACAAAAATCTTTAGATATGAACAAAACCATCATGGGGCCACAGTGACGCATTGGAACAGCGTCTGTCTATAAATGTGTAGGTTGCTAGTTCGATTTAATTCATAGACCTGTTCCTATATGAATTAAAATTATAAAATTTCTAAAAATAAATTTATGTTAAATATATAAACAGGAAGTACTTTCCATTAAAACCGAAAACCACAACATCACGCTGGTCGAATTCGTAATGATTACAAAGAATACGTATGCAAGTGTTACGTGAGGTGCGGTCAGGTGGTCACGCCTCGCTGGGTCGACTGGGCAACATATAGAAATTACAGTAATTTTTATGTCTTTGAAGTTTGTTTACATATAATTATATTTTTTTTATTCTTCCTTGGTGAATTTCTTTTTAATTGCCACATAAATTATGAAAAAAATCTAAATGTTCCAAACAGATGACAGTCAAAAATGTTAAAAAGGTTAAATTATGAAGTATGTGTATATAATTTTAATAATCACTGTTAATCTAATATGCCACCACTGTATACTTATTGTATAAAGATAAACATAACTCCGAGCGGGATTCGACATTAAAACCGTCGCGTGCAGTCAAATATGTATTTCCTCGCTGCAACAAGATAGTGTCGTATACTTAAAATAAGAAAGTATTATTTTTAAATGTATTACAACATAAATATGTAATAATTATTAACTCCAACACGAAACCATTGTTTTTACAACAATCGTTTCTAATTCCTTTACATTAAGTTAGCTTTGTTAATAAATACAACAAAATACCTGTGTGTGTGTAACCTATGTACAAATATCCTTCTAATTTTAGGTATTGGCTAAACCACAACCTGATACGTGTCCGTCCACTTGTGCCATTACTGAAAGAAATAAGGGCCTTCCTCGATAGTACTAAAGAGGTAAATGTATTTATTGTTCTTAAATATTTAAGGATACATCTTCATAATTATGGAAAATACATAACTCACATACTAATATTGTTAAAAGCCCAAACTTTAAGAATACAAAAAAAAAAAAATAATATGTTGTACAGAATAATTTGTACGACAATGACGATAATATACATACTACTAAATCACTTGCAGGTGGTGTTTTTAGATGCCCATCACTTTCCTATGGGATTTTATCATCAAACGGGAGCTCCCATACAGGACGTCCATGATGGGTTATTAAAATTAGTCGAACGTGAATTAGGGCCTCACTTAGCGCCCGCTTCGCAATTCCACACCGGCCCCGGCACGAGGGGGCCAACGCTCCAGACACTGATTGATGCGGACAAACGCCTCGTCTTCAGTTATGTGGACAATAATATTGTAGCTGGTAAGTTATAATTTCATTATCTCATACCGTTTGAAAGTAATTTATTTAAAACGATAGTGTCAGCCAGGTAAGATCTGAAATGTTAAAATTTATTGTTTTTTTTTTATATAATAATTGAATCTGAAAAAGAAACTAGGAAAAAAAGATGTGCAAATGCCATGAAAAATAAAAATTTTATGGAGCATTATTAAAATTTAATGGCACAATTTTCAAACATCAAACAATCTAAATTTCTTAGAATATGTAACTAACTATTGCTTTTTATTTCATTCTCATCTTGCAACTTATTGATCGATCGATCGATAAGCATATCGAAATTAGTCAATATGTTATGGTAAAATCATACACAAATTTATATTTATTATAAAAAATAATTTAATAATAAAGAAAAACACGGACGACAACATTTTATATATCCTACACTTATTTAACGTACAGTATTTAATGTAGGTCACTGTACCATAGTGGTGTAAATTAAATAACCTACTTTACCCACAGCTTATTAAATTGTAAATAGACTTGAATTTGTAGAATTTAGAAGTTTTAATCAAGGAGCGCGGTATCGCGCTCCGTCTGGCAAGTATGGCAGACGGAGCGCGATAGCGTACTCCTTATATACTTTAAAGTCGGGTTTTTGGAGTGGCGCGAAAACTATTTTCTGCCCCCATTTAAAAACTATTAATGATAGAATAAATCGGACAAGCGCATTCGATTCCTGGGAAAAAATGCGCCACAAAAGTATATTCACATGTTTGAAAATATGCTGTAATTGTTTAATAATAGCCAAATGAAAAAAAAAGTTAACTATTCGATTTCGTTTAGTGTTCTACAAGAAAATTATCACGGCCAACTTCAGGTTGTAAATACGCAATAGAAAAACGCCCTTAATCCTCAGTAATAAAGTGCTATTTTGATAGTGAAATGTTGTCACGTGATAAAGTTATCACGGATAAGATAGCCGTTTGTCATTACGCATCTCTTTTACACCTCGTAAAGACGATAGCGCGTGCTCTTTCTTTCAATCAGTTGTGTTTGAGCACGGCATCGATTGACTGCGAGTGTCGATATATTTAAAATATACTCGATAAGCTCATAATTAATACATATATAAAAAAAACAACTTCAAACGAATATTGTAATAACTAATATATTTCGGATTTAAAAATAACTATTGTTTTTAAAATAATAATAAGAAAAATACATATATATTTATTATATTATATATTATATATTTATTATATATATTAATACATATATGTTTATAAAAAAAGAAGATTCAAAAATAAATATATTGTTAAATTAATAAATCATTATGGATCCCAGTAATTACGATTTATTTGAAAATCACAGAAATATGATTATGACAAACTCTTCCAGACTCCTTGACACTCACGTAGACCTCATACTTTTTTGGATGAAAAAATTGTTGAATAATGAACATTATTCGCCATTGTTAAATCAAAGACTAAAAGACATTACTTTTCAAGTGAAAGCAGTACCTCGTAATAAAGTTATTATAATACAAATATATTTAATAAATAATATTCTCTCTTGCGAGACGATAATTCTTGGCTATTATTTTTGAGCAGGCGCAAATTTTTTACAAATCTCCCTACAGTGATGCTAACATTATAAATAAGTTGTAATAGTTATTAATATCAAAACGAAATGAAACCAGATTCAAAAAGGTCATCCGATGTCCAATCTAAACTTTAGGTTGACATTCTCAAACAACCGGACATGTTGTTCTGACGACAAATTTGGGCGAAACCGATTAAAATATTAGTATTAGTATGTTGTATGTATGTTATATGTCTGGTGTCTGGTGTCTGGTGTCTCGAGTCTTGAGTCCGGTGTCTGGTTTCCGGTATCTTGAGTCTGATGTCTGGTGTCTTGAGTATGGTGTCTGGTGTCTTGAACGCCCCGAAGTGGTCAGGAAATACATTCACGCAATGCGGGGACTTGATCATTTAGATCAACGCATCAACACTGCGAAAACGGAATGTCGTGACACTACGAGCCGCAGTTTCACATCCAAAGAGTCGCATGTGGCTCGCGAGCCGCAGTTTGCCGACCCCTGGCCTAGATCATCGAACAACGTATACATTTTGTTCCTAGAACGTATACAATAAATACAGTTTTAATATTATACTTTTTTTTAAAGTACATTAAAGGCAAGTATGACAGACGAGTTTTCCCTCACACATAATTATAGCTATCACAATATCAATTATACCTTATTTATTCTAAAACTGAAATTCAATCGCCGTTTATTCTGTGCCTCAAATTGAGTTTAAAATTTAATTTTTAAATTTTATAATTTTAATTCTATGATATAAATGAAATCAAGGTAACTCTGTCAAGTAATGTCATTGGAAGTGTTTTAACTTTATGTTCAAAAACTCTAACACTACTTTTTCACGTGTTA
>JBAIZZ010000310.1:133170-152550 GCA_037355905.1 Heliconius aoede
ATTCCTACTAGTATGATGAACTTTTGCGTTGTTTAATTTTAATATAGGAATCTCAAATTTTTGACCTGATTTAGGGGCATTTTCAAATTTAACTGTTGATTATATCGTAAACTTCTTCAATGGCGAATTAAATACTTGCTCTAAATTAAATACGGAGTCCTCGAATCATCAAAAACATTTAAGTAATTTCAAAATAATTTGCTACGTCCGGGAGATTGTACGTGGTGGACCCGAGCCCAGGTCTCGTGCTTCTCAATATCAAATAAACAATCGGATATGTGGGAACCGTCGGAACCCTACAACGAAATACGTCACAGATGAATGTATTACTGCAGTATACATCGAAGAGTATCTTTCAAGTTTGTGTTTCATTAAATAACGAAATGAGTAATGTAGTATAGCCGGATTTAGTAGATCGATCGGTTATTGTACTGTATCCTGCGCAACTCGCAATTGCAGCGAAGGAATGCCGAAACTGCTCAGTGGCGCGGGAGCCACCGTCAGAGATGGCTGTTTCGCTTTACGCAGTGGCTTTCCTTGCCGCTACTGCTCTGGGCGCATCCATTGGACGTAAGTTTTTCTTCTTGGCACATTCTAAATTTTATATAAAATAGCATATTATAGCATTATATTCTTAAAAGTACAAAAATTATTAATTAATTTTGAAACATTTTAAGAGTTATTGTTGCTTAATAAATAACACATATCTATTTATTCTTGAAGTAATTTTTTTAAAATAGTTTATAATGACACAATATTGCTAATTTACATAAATTACTTTACAAAATTTAAAATATATATATATTAATACAATAAGCATAACATTGTGAGTGTGCGCTACCATTCATAATTAACGTCAAATTAAAAAATACATTCAATGTATTTTTCCTAGAGTTGCACAACATCAGTATATATATGGTGTTTCCTTATTCATTAATCATGGCAGTGACTCTTTGTTTACCTGCCAGCTATTTTATTTCAGATCAAACCTATGCCTATTTACTACCTATTTTCATTTAGTTTTTCAACCACGTCTTAATATAGCTAATTATATTTAATAAAGTATTTTAAAATAAAATAAAATTTAAATAAATATATTTTATTTAATTATTTTTGCACCTGCGCCACAACTGAGCTCAAAGTGTGACTGTAACCGCGACTGGTTTTGGGTTCGATCCCCTTTCGAGTAAATGAAATATTAAATTAAATATATATTTCCATTTCTTCGCTCTTGTATCGAGGCAAAGCACGGTGTTGAGTTCTGACTCTCAACACGCAATGCCTTCCGAATTCGGCGGAAAATGGAGAACGGAGTGTCTTAACACTAGGTTGCCTCTGCCTACTCTGCTGTGAGCAGGATACAGTGTGAAAATTATTTGGTTTTCATGTTTTTATTTATTTATTTTTAAATAACTACCAATACATATGTGTATAAATAGAAGTATTTTGATAAACAGAAATGTATTTTTTAATACGGTATTTTTTATATACCTAAAATATTATTGGGGTATTATTGTAAATTTAACTTAAGTAAATAGAGCGTTAATCCGTGAGAGAGAATAACTTACCGCTCTATTTATATAATGAAATCAATAAAATTCAGAACAATTCGCTTAATTACTTAAAATCATAGAACATGTTTACTTTTTTTTTTATTTCTAAAATGACGAGTGTCCACAACAAAATAATATGAAATTACGCGAAATGGTTACATAGAACATTCAATTAAGTGATAAAACTACTAACCCACTTTAAAAGTCGTAACTGCTATAACTAATTTCAGACAGCCATTAAAACGTTATTTATATGTTAACAAAGATACATAAACATAAAATATTTCTTATATAAATTTTGTAATTTACTATGTCATTTAAAACCGTGAGATCAAGGAAACACTTTAAAATCCCGCACTCACCACGAAAATATAACTTTACTTATTTTTAATTTAAACTTTCTTGTTTTTTTTATTAATGTTTAATTTAGATTTTGAAGGTAGGAATAAATTTTGTATTTACCTGTAGGTACATTATGTATATTGATTATATAATATATATACATATTCAAAAATATTGTTGAAACTTTTGTAATAATTAAACGTGTATATCGTATTTTCTTTTTTCATATAAATAAATTATAAGCCATTATCCTCATTAATCTTCAAATGGTTTAAAAGGATTTCGATGAGACCTTCAGAACAAGTAATGTTACACATTTTCAACGTTAACCATAAAAAGATTCACAAATACTAAGCCGCACAGACTAAAATGGCATAAAATAAAGCACACCGCACTTAATGAGCGAGCCATATTCACAATTTGGCCTAAATCTTTTGAAAAACTGACCCCTCTAACAACATTACGGCATATAGTAATGACATATTTAATATTAACTTTATTTGTTGCGATTTTTGTTTACATATATATATATATATATATATATATATACATATATATATATATATATAGGTCACTCAGTTCAAATAAATTTCATAGAGTTCCTAGGACTTGCGCAACAGTTAGCTCGCAAAGGAGTCGCACGCGCATGGACTACCGTTACATAGTTATGTCATTATAATTATGTAATTCGGGCTTCAATGACAGTGGAACTGGGACACATTACGTGTGTTTTTCCTTCAGAAAAGTAATTTAATCGCTATTAACAATCGTTGTTCAAAATTGTGTAACGTAAAGGCAAATGATCGTGCGTTTGGGCTACTGCAAAGTGGCGTATAAGGCCAATGTCAGATAATAACCTACTAAAAAAATTACAAATTCAATCCAGTGACTGTTTTTAACAAAGAAAATAATACCTCAAAGAAATATAGAAATACTCGCTTTGCTCTTGAGCAATGATAATTTCAAAAGAAACGTATTTAATCCAAGAACTTGAACAAAGACTTATTATTTGATTAATTATTATTTATTTAAATTATTATAATAATTTATACAACCATTATATTTCAATATGATTTTCAGTGTCATTCATGTCATATCCATATCGGACACCCTCGTCGGACACGGATATAAAAACGAGCAGAATCATGCGACACTTAATACGTGTATGTACGTAGCTGAGGCTCAACAAGTACAGCCAGAAACAATTATATATTATAAATTAATTTGTTTAATTAATTATTACACTCTAATATATTATTGTTATTGACTGAACTATGGGTGTGGGTAATACTAACATCTTCAATCATGTTTGTAAAGGTGGGCGTTTACTGCACTTAGGCAGGTTTTACTGCAACTAACCACTTATAATCTCGTTTTATATGTCAGTAGTATATTCAGTTATAATTCTATGCTATCCTTCACACTTATCGAGAATATTAAAAACTGGTGGTGATAAAGCTTAGATATATTCTTATTTTCCTTAAGCATCACTATTTAAAATTTTGATAAAAATTTATTTGTAAATAGAAAACTTAGCACCGTTGCGAAAATTGATATAATTAGTTCTAGAATATCTGCACTTAAAATTCTTTTCTTTCAGCTAACAATCAAGTCCTGGAGAAATCGCCATGCGGAAGGGTGTGGGTGACCATACATTCCCCTGATATTCGCATTCTTGGTAGACCAAATTTATTAGACGCTATAGAACTTAATTGGGACTTCAGCACTTGCTCCAATATACCCAAACAGGTATGTGCATATTCACTATAAGGATGCCAGCTCTGCGTTATCTTGCTATATTAAATAGCCAATAACTTTCAAAGCATCAGAGATTTCTATGAGTATCGCTTAAGATATATCTTATAAGAAGCTCATACGGTCTCTCTCATATGTAATTAATATTTAATATTGAAGTGAACAAAAATAAATTATATGATAATGACAAAATAATATTACTTCCTGAATCGTTTAATAGCATATTACTTTCGTACAAAAAGAAAAATATTTTTCCTTTGTTAACTCTTATGCTACTATAATACTTTATAAAGAACAATGTACAAGAATAATGGAAACAGCAGAAATAAATACGTACTCGATATCCTCATATCACAGCTCTGGGAATTGCCTCTGACGAATAGACTAGCCAGTTTTTATAACGGTACCGTCATTTATTGAGCTCCTATGTAATGAAATCAATACGACACCGTATCCCTTTATTTAAGCACTAGCGAACCGCCCACGGCTTCGCCCGCTTTGTACTGCACAATTGTTTGTTTTCACATCTAAATTACTTTTACAATCCAAAAACATTATCACTTTAAAGAATAGAATCCATAAATTGTTAGCTAAAGATTCAGGCAATTTTGTAGAATTTTTATTTTGTAGCAAAATCGCCGCATGCAATTCTTTATACTGACACCAATTTTTATTTATGAACCGATTGAAATAAAAAAAAAACACTAAATGTTACGGAAAGTTTGTCAAAGCCTGCAATGGTGAAAACTATATTTAAATCGGCTAAGATTTTTCTGAGGTTATCGTGAACAAACACACAGACGAACTGGCAAAGTAATTAAGTGCCCCCTGTAATAGATTTTCTCAATTACAATTTATAAGAAAACCTCTATTATTATATTTTTTTTATTTTGGAGACATTTTCTATTTTAGCTAAAGCTGATATAATAGAAATTTCGAATTCTTTCTTCTCTACATTCTTTCTTAAGGTACGACCACCGCAAACTTGGCCGTTTAAAATTATTACGATTATGACGCACGGAAGTAAGTACACGCGTAGAGCACGTACTCGTAACTGTGCGTTCGATGAAGCAATACACTGGATAACACTACTTAATGATTGATGTAACGTTGTCTAAGTAAAACTGCTATAGCTATTCAATTAATTAAAACTCTACAATTGATTAATCAATTGTAAAATTTAAATTAATTGTATTAAACATAAGTTAAATGTATTATAACATAAAACCATAATTTATTTATATTTTATCTTTAAAGATAAATATAAATTATGGTTTTATTTTTTCATATGAAATGTAAAGATAATAATAATAATTTGTTATTTATTGCCATTATAGATGCAGTCGAAACGATATCTGGACAAAATTTATTAATTTATGTTAACCTTTTATGACTTTCTTTTGACTGACTTCACGCGTGTCCAATATATCAAATATTGTTAACAGATAGGTCTCTTCAAGGAAACGCCACACACATGGAACACTGCTTTGGCGGTGTTTTCTATAGATTCAGCAGAGGGCTACGTCATAACCAACATATCTCTTGGCGAAGGCAATTTGCCGGCTGGCTGGCAAACAGGCACCGGTCTCAAAGGCCCCCATTGCGTTTGGCCCTGGGTCGGAGCAGGAGATAATCATATAGTGGCGTTCAACTGTCTGAAAATACAACCAACGTGGATGGAAGATAACGCGTGAGTGTTCAATATCACCTTATATTGAACTTTAACGTTCCTTTTGAGGATCCAGTGTTCACTTATATAGAGCTTCTATGATTACGCTTCCGAGTATTCTATTTCTAAGAAAATTACAACTTGATGTTTTTATTTTATATAAGCTAAACAATACACTATAGGAAACATTAACTATAGCAAGAACATAAAGAATGTCTGGAATAATCTAACTATTACGCCTTATTCGGAGCTAATCAATAAAAATAAAAATCAATAAAATTTTGAGGCTGGTCGTGGCGCAGTGGTACAAATTGTGCTGCACAATCGACTGGTTGCGGGTTCGATTCCCACTCGAGGAAAGAAAATATTTATTTATGTTTTCATTTCTTCGCTCTGGTGAAGTCAGCCGTGTGGTCCCGGCTTAGAATAGGATCACCCTGGTACTGTAGTTGTCGTAAGAGGCGACTAAAGTACGTGCGGTAGAGTCACGTCGCCAGTAATGGCAACACGCATGGGCAGACTCGACCGGATTTAATACCTCCCCCGGCATTTAAAACCGGCGTGAAGTAGTGGCACTGCGTTTCGCATTAGGTAATGCCGGGCCCCGGTGCCCTTCATCTCCACCTTAAAAGGCTGGCAACGCACCTGTGGCTCCTCTGGTGTTGCAGGGGGTCGTGGGCGGCGGTGATCACTTACCATCAGGTGACCCGAACGATCGTTTGCCTTGTCCTCTCCCATAAAAAAAAAAAAAAAATCAGCTTCACGCTGTATCCCGCACACAGCAGGGTAGGGCGAGGGAACCTAGTGTTAAGACACCCCGTTCTCCACTTTCTACCGACTTCTGGAAGCATTACATATTGAGTGGCAGAACTCAACGCTGTCCTTTGCCTCAACACCAGAGCAAAGAAATGGAAATATAAATGTAAATAAATATTTCACTTCCAATTCTTCTGAACTAATCATATTATTTCTTTTGCACCATTATCTTATTTCTCACTTTAAGATGACTAACAGTTTTCTTTTGTAGTCGAGATCAATCGGTTCTGGTTTATGAGTGTCTCGTTACTTTCCGGCCCATGTATTTCCTTACAAGCTTATTGCTCGATATTGCAGTTACAAGGAAAAATTGTGTAATTGAAAAAGAATACCTACTTCTATACGAATCATAACATGACATATTGTATGAAAATTAAAAAGAATATATAAAATATAGTTATTGAACATAATATTATTATAAATTTTACAGGCAAAAGGTAAATAAGCTCCGTATAGGCGAGCTGGCGATCCCCGGAACACATAATGCCGGCGCGTGGCGTTTTGACACGGAAATTAGTAATCTTTCACGTGATAATTTCGTACTCTGCCAAGATCGGTCCATCTGGGCTCAATTGGTTCACGGAATAAGATATTTTGACTTTAGAATCGGCTATTACGACTTCTACCCCAAGGAAGAAGACAGGTATGGATAAAATTTTGTACCTAAATATCATCAAGTTTAATTCGAAGTTATATACATCAAAACTAAGGACAAACTAGTGGATATTTAAGAGTAACCAGTGGGTATAAGATAATCTCTTATGTCTAGATAAATGTAGGTTCTAATGTGTCTACGTCTGTACAGTACAGGTAGGCTTAGCGTCAGTCGTTTGTTGAGGCAGTCGGCTGTTACCTGGCTTATATGAAAACAATTGTACCAAACTAAAATGAATAGATATACAGTATAATTGAACTATCAGTACAATAAATTACGTAAAAAATGGAAGCGTCGAGAAGATATATTTTCTTAAAACAGTGTTTCTTTTCATAGTTAGTTTGTTGTTGGTGTTACCTGGTCAGATTTACATAATTTGAAAAGTCATTATCACAAGTTATCACCTCTTATATATGCAGACAAGTTTATTACAGGGCCTTTAACACACTTACCGCTGACTGAGAACCCTTATGCAACTCGCCATCGTGAAATATTTTTTATCCCGCACATGGCAGGACAGGAAGAGAGAAACCTAATGTTAAGACACTCCGTTTCCCAATTTCCGCCAAATTGTCGAGAGAGAGAGAGAGATTTTCATTTATTCATGTACCACACAAGAAAAAAGTACTGAAAACATATAAAAACAGATAGAGATCTTAAGGAGGTGTTAAGAGAAACGATTCGGGTGCGGTATTTAAATATTACGTTTTCCTTTTTGCCAGAGCGAAAATAATAATTCATTGTTAATCAATTCATAAATGACAATAATAATTCATTGTCCCGAGTGGGAATCGATCCCATGACCGTCGCGTTTACAGTCACACACTTGTGCCACTACACCACGACGACCTCAAAACAAAAATATGTTTGAATTTATTATTAGCTATTTAAACATGCATTAAATTCGTGCTGTATGCAATTGTAAATTTTATTGATAAACATTAACAGCGATAATGCAAATATTTCAATGAGATATCAGAGTGCAGTCTTTTTAAAGTACAAAAAAATATGCTTTATTGCGCCACCAATAATACTAATATTATAAATGTAATCGTTATCGTTATCTCCTTATTTTTTTCTTAAAAACACCTAAATACTTATATTATATTGACTGAATTTTGTTCTAATTAAGAGATAATACACATATATACATATATTTACGTTAACTTACAAGAAAATTACAAAAATCTTTAGATATGAACAAAACCATCGTGGTGCCACCGTGACGCATTGGAACAGCGTCTGTCTATAAATGTGTAGGTTGCTAGTTCGATATAATATATACCTGTAAATTATAAAATTTCTAAAAATAAATTTATGTTAAATATATAAACAGGAAGTACTTTCCATTAAAACCGAAAACCACAACATCACGCTGGTCGAATTCGTAATGATTACAAAGAATACGTATGCAAGTGTTACGTGAGGTGCGGTCAGGTGGTCACGCCTCGCTGGGTCGACTAGGCAACATATAGAAATTACAGTAATTTTTATGTCTTTGAAGTTTGTTTACATATTATTATATTTTTTTTATTCTTCCTTTGTGAATTTCTTTTTAATTGCCACATAAATTATGATAAAAAATCAAAATGTTCCAAACAGATGACAGTCAAAAATTTTAAAAAGGCAAAAATATTAAGTATGTACGCCACCAAGTAATATGCTACCGGCGTAATAATACAACCTAATATACCTATAAATATTATGTTCTTATTATACAGGCAGGAAGTGTAAGCAACACTTTAAATGAAACCACCCTTTTAACCACTCTATAAAAGCCTTTTATAGAATTGAGAATTAAAAAAAATAAACAAAAAAGTGATTTTATCAAACAAAATAAATAATAAAATTATCGTTTTAAAATAAAACGCCATTTGTAAAGTATGACATAAGCACGCACCCTAACGCTTCGTAATATTTTTGTAGTATTATGTGTATGAGTGCGTCACACGAAATACAGAAAGATAAAAATCGAGAAATGAAAAAAATTCTATGTCTAAACTGTTGAGGTATCTGGATTAATTTCTTTAGGCATTGGTTTGAAATATTTCAATATATATGCTGTTTCCGTAAAAGGATCGCTGATACTTCCATCCTGTATACTTATTGTATAAAGATAAACATAACTCCGAGCGGGATTTTCGACATTAAAACCGTCGCGTGCAAAATATGTATAACATAAATATGTAATTATTATTAACTCCAACACGAAACCATTGTTTTTACAACAATCGTTTCTAATTCCTTTACATTAAGTTAGCTATGTTACAAATACAACGAAATACCTATGTGTGTGTGTGCGTAACCTATGTACAAATACCTATGTGTGTGTGCGTAACCTATGTACAAATTTCCTTCTAATTGTAGGTATTGGCTAAACCACAACCTGATACGTGTCCGTCCACTTGTGCCATTACTGAAAGAAATAAGGGCCTTCCTGGATAGTACTAAAGAGGTAAATGTATTTATTGTTCTTAAATATTTTAAGATATATCTTCATAATTATGGAAAATACATAACTCACATACTAATATTGTTAAAAGCCCAAACTTTAAGAATACAAAAAAAAATTAAATAATATGTTGTACGGAAAAATTTGTACGACAATGACGATAATATACATAATACTAAATCACTTGCAGGTGGTGTTTTTAGATGCCCATCACTTTCCTATGGGATTTTATCATCAAACGGGAGCTCCCATACAGGACGTCCATGATGGGTTATTAAAATTAGTCGAACGTGAATTAGGGCCTCACTTAGCGCCCGCTTCGCAATTCCACACCGGCCCCGGCACGAGGGGGCCAACGCTCCAGACACTGATTGATGCGGACAAACGCCTCGTCTTCAGTTATGTAGACAATAATATTGTAGCTGGTAAGTTATAATTTCATTATCTCATACCGTTTGAAAGTAATTTATTTAAAACGATAGTGTCAGCCAGGTAAGATCTGAAATGTTAAAATTTATTGTTTTTTTTTTATAATAATTGAATCTGAAAAATAAACTAGGAAAAAAAGATGTGCAAATGCCATGAAAAATAAAATTTTTTTGGAGCATTATTAAAATTTAATAGCACAATATTCAAACAATCTAAAATTTCTTAGAATATGTAACTAACTATTGCTTTTTGTTTCATTCTCATCTTGCAGCTTATTGATCGATATCGAAATTAGTCAATATCTTATGGTAAAATCATACACAAATTTATATTTAATATAAAAAATAATTTAATAATAAAGAAAGACACGGACGACAACATTTTATAAATCTTACACTAATTTAACGTACAGTATTTAATGTAGGTCACTGTACCATAGTGGTGTAAATTAAATAACCTAGTTTACCCACAGCTTATTAAATTGTAAATAGACTTGAATTTAGAATTTTAGAATTAGGAAGTTTTAATTCTATATTCTTCAAAGTCAAGTCAATTAAGTTCAGTCATTCTAAATGCTCCATTAATATTACAAAGAAGCTTTCTTTACCTATAAACAATCGATAAAGTAAATAATTAGACGCTAATACTCGTATATTTTAGTGAGCGAGGAATTAGAAAAGAAATTTTACATAACTTTAAATCGGGTAATTGTATCGTTTTACATTTGTGGGCAACGGCCAGTAAAAAAAAATCGTATCTTTTTTCTTAGTAAAATATATTATAGAAATATGTTTTTTATCAGGAAATCATCTGAGTAAGGTTTCTTTTTTTTTCTTAAAAAATACAGAACTATAAAAATATTAAAAAATGTATTATATTTTTAAAAAATGTTTTTCTTAGTTTACATTTGAATAGTGATCTCACATTTATATTATTTGACAGGATAATAACAATAGAGTTCAAAACAGCTATCTCTGTTTACTACAATGTTGCTGTCACAAATGCGCTCTTTCAGTTCTTAATCTCAGAAAGTCTGGATTTATATATATTCTGTACTTAATTGTCTTGTGTCTGGTGTTCAGCGTTTTTAGAATACATACCTCATGTATTATAAGTAAACTGATCTTATATATCGTTCATTTGTTTATATAATAAAAATGTAACTGTGTATGTACTTGTAGTGTATTTTATTTCAATTAGTTCATAAATATAAAGCAGGCATAGGTACTTGATTATTATAATAAGATTTATAAAATAAATGCCAACTCGCTCGCGACTTCGCCCGGTGGTAACTACACGATCTTTCATTCACCAATCTGAATTGCTTTCGTTGCATACATTAAAAACTAAGGTCGGTCAAATAAAACAATATTTTTAATTCAATTAACTTTGTTCATGTACGACTAAAGGGACTAAACACTAAATATCAAGAGAAATTTACCAAAATATTATACAATTGTTAAAACTGCATTTAAATCCGTTTAACGCCACGACAACGCACCGTCAAAAAGGCAAATCTTTAAAAAATCCTATTGTATGTTTTATTACATATAGAAATGACCCTAATAATTGTTTTCCACTTGAAGATAGTGATCCTTTACATTTTTTATTATATAGATCTCTAGATTTTTCTACTTAGCTAAGGAAAACAATTAATATAATCAATTGTACCAATATTCATTAAATTTTTCAGCAAACAGATGGCTGTGGCCGATACTACCTCACCTTTGGGCCAACACAAACAGCCCTGACGAGCTGTTTCAATATTTGGACAGAATGATTGACATATCTCCGTCATCACCTACACGCTCACCCCTATTCTCCGCAATGGCGCAAACAACACCCACCGTGTTAGACATACTCTTCCTCCGTGGCTCCATACGAGAGAATGCTGATGCTGTCAATCGAAATGTTACAAATCATCTGGTGACTCGATGGCGTCAGAATGCCAATATTGTATCATCCGATTTCTTTCTTGGCAATGACGTCGTCGATATATCGATATTACTGAGCGTGGAAAGATCAAATCGATTATGACAAAGCAGTCGGCTGCGTAGTGGTGGGATCGTTGTCAACAATTCACAGCCATTCAAAAGTTGCGGCCGGCGATCGTCCGGTCTTCTATTTACTGACCACCGTACTCGCTTTAAAACGCTGCGACGCCTCACCTTACTTAATCAAGTGGTTTAATTATTAATATTTATTTATATTCTAGGTTACTAGGCCGTTGCCTTCCATTTTCATAATATTAAGGAAGACAAAAGTGAGATATTGTTATTTTTTATATATTTTATAAATGTGAACTAGTCCACTGTTAATTATTAAGAAATTATTAATTGCTTATACCAAAATTAAAGTGTATCAATGAATAATGTTTTGTTTTCTTTTATTTTTTTTTTGTGTGTTTAATTGTTTTTTTTTTCTATTGGCCGAACATAATATATTCTTAATATAATTTTATATTTAGAGATAAAAATTATATAGATTATTTTTTATAATTTTCACATATTTCACCTTATTTAACGCACTGTTTATTTTATTTTCGAATAAAAATACATATATTATATCTTAACTGTTTATTTATATTATCTGTTACAATAAATAATAACTAAATATTAAAAATAATTGTACTTGCAAAAAAACGAGGTAGATTAACCGTGCGGTGAAGCACAAACAGTCATAATTTTATCACTTATGTGGCGCCAATAAAGGCAATAGTTCTGCACGACTCATGCGTGACAGAGCGCGAGCGTCGAGGCCCATAGCGGCCGCTGCGCCGCGGACGTCCAGCCCAAAGCTTTGTAACAGCGCGGCTAAAGCGACTTCCTCACCAGTCCGAGGGTCTCGTAGACGCGGACACGAGCCGTTACATTGTGGCCACGAGCAACGTTCGACGAGTCTCCGAGGCGCACAGCGAGCTCGTTCCCGTCTGCTCCCATTACTGAAGCGCCTCTCCCAACATGAAATAGCTCGCGGTAACGAGACGCCTGACACGTTAATTGCGAGCCACTCTGGGCGAGCGAGCGCGCCGTGGGCGATACACGCTGGAGCGAAAGTGGAACGCACGCTCTTGAGACTTGCCCGAATAGCGGATCCTGTCTCGTGGACGGCGTCCCACTGAGCCCGCGTTCGTGGGGCACGGACTCCTTCTGCCGTCAGCTGCGCGGAGTCAAATAGGTATTGAAAAACGAATAGCGGCGTCCGTATGTGTGGGTATAGGCGATACCCGAAATAACATAACCAGGGCTTATCACGGTATTCTCGGACACAAGATGTTGGTGGTGATCCTTGCCATAGCGTATGTCCTAGCCTGGCAATGTTATCCGCAGACGACGCCCGCCTGGCTATCGGAGGTCTGTCCAAAAACCACCCTGAATCTGAAATGGCTGCGACTCGTACGCCATGCGATCGTAAGCTACGTCTGGCTGCGTCCGCGTGAAGCATTACACCAGTTCCTCCTGCACTTGAACCGACGAGCAATAGTCGTCCATTGAGACCGAGCCGCAACAGTTCATTGATGACAAATCGGACGATGAGACGTCCGGCAAACGCAAAGGTTGTATTGGAAGGTCGAAATGCACGTGTTCCCGTCCACATGTCACTCGAGCAATACGGCAATAAAACATGGTTGGAGGCGTGCCAGAGTGGATTCGCTTGTGGATCGCTAGAGAGCAATGCTGGAGCACGACGCGCCCGAGGCCAGCGCGAGGACGACATGAGGCCAGGCCTGCGACGCCAACGCGCGTTACACGAGGTCTTATCCCAACAGTATCCACCACCTTCCAAGTATACCACCCAATGATGATTGTTGGTCCCACGTCGGAAGTAATATCTGCAATATATATAATAGTCTTGTAAGAAATCATATTAAGTCATTTAGTGTAAAGCTTATCATATGGTTATTAAAACTTATTATATTAAGTTAATATTTTATTTCGTCGCTTTGACGTGGAAGCAAAGCGCTAGCTAACTTGAGCTTCCTAAATAAAATAACTTTATTTACCCCGCGGCAGATCCATCATTGCAAGTAAGTGAAGTATTCGACAACCACACCAATCTTAAGCTGTCCGGAAAAGCTGCACTCTCACAGGCCACAATAATCACCAACTGAAAGAAAAAACATAAAAAATCTTTAATAATCTATTATTAAATCTAAAATATTAAAAAAAACAAATAGATCGAATACGTCACAGTCCATATAAATTTGTAAAGATGACCCAATAAAATTGTACTGATACAAATAACCAAGAGTTATATTTCACCTACTGCCGGTAGTATATCGAATGTCAGCACAGTATTTAAAGTATAACATTTATATAATAAATTTTATAAAATATATTATATATAAATTTTATTATTTATAAAAGTTATATAATAAATTTTATAGTTTGGAACACGTTTTCAATGAAATATTTTTAGGAGTCTGAATTTCAGATTTTATAAAAATCTATTTAAAATATTTTACATACAAACTTTCAAACTTTCTTAGTGGGTTTGACCACATTATGAAAATAAGCATCCGTCCAAATATCCCGTTTCTACGCACAGCGGTTACGGGTGTGCGTGTATCTTATCTCTGTCAGTGGGAACATCTCCTTTTATATATATATATATATATATATATATATATATATATATATATAAATAATACATAAAGAATAATGAGTTTGCTCTGAAAATATTCTCAGTTACAAAAAAATCTGAAAGAACATTTAAAAAACCGATAAAAAACATAGTCATAAGAGATGCTATTTAGATAATCACTAATAGTTCTTTCTTTCTTTTACCGACATTTCCCCGAATATTACGCGCATATAAACGTCTCCAGGAAGAAATACTATTAGGTTTGATCTTTGTAACTTCTGATCCATATCGGATAAATTATAACCATTAGATGGTTACGAAAGCTTACTTATAAAACTATTAAAACTGTCTTGTACTTAAGTTACTTTAGTAAGATTTATAAATGAAGCTATTTTTTTTCCAATTTCACGCTGTATATCGCACAAAATAGGAGAAAACGACGACCTAACAATAAGACTGTGTGTGTGAGTGGGGCAACTTAACGCCGCGCTGAATATTTCATTTTCTCGAACATTATAAAGCTATTATAAATAGATAGATCCCACCCAACTCAGTAAAAAACTATATTTACATTACTGTAATGACGTTCTACCATTTTGCCAATTTAAGTGAACCCATAACCACCGCGTATCCCACCTGCTATTCGGATTAGTTCAATAATGTAGTTATATTTTTCTTTTTTTCTGCTTCACGCTGTATCCCGCACACAGCAGGGTAAGCAGAGGGAACCAAGTGATAAGATACTCCGTTTCCAACTTACCGCCATATTTTGGACGCATTGCGTACATATCATATGAATGACGGAACTCAACGCCGCTCTTTGCCTTGACACCACCAGAGCGAAGAAATGAAAATATAAATGTAAAAAAATATTTCAATTCTGCGAGTGAATATTGAACCCACAACTATCGTGTTACAGTCGCACCTTGTGCCGGTGCGCCTAGGCTAATATGTTTGCTTGAATATATATAATAAATATACAAAAAAAACTTAATTAATTTCAAATATAAATTATAATATAGACTTTGTATATTACTTGTATAGTAATATACAAAGTCTATATTTTATATTTAAACGAAATCTCCAGAAACGAAACTTGCATAAATGTATGAATAAAAGTTAATACCTATACTTTTATTAGCAATGATGTTAACGATCAACATAGTAAATGTCGAAGACCATAAATTTTACTTAATGAGAATATTATAATGTCACATATTGTGTCAATTAATTTATACTTTTTCAAAGAATAATTCTAATAGTTAATGTTCATTAATCAAGGGTAGATAAATAAAAACCTATGTTATATATATTTTTTACAGCTACACATAATGTTTTTTATTATTATTTTTTTAGCGTCACTTTGCAATCCGCACACATCAGGCCAGTTGTAAGACACGTTCCCCATTTTCCGCTGAATTCTAGAGGCATTGAGTGTTGAGTGACGGAACTCAACGCTGCGTAGGAATCGAACCTACAACCTTTCGCGTTTACAGTCACACTTTAAGTACCAGCGTCACGACTAGCCTCCAATTGGGGGATTTTTATGGAGATAACATTTTATATCAGAATATCTCGAAAGGTAAATGTTAAATATGACTGGCCCAAAGGCGATAGACGATATTTACTCTACACCTCTATACGTAGGTCGGTCGGGTAACTAGTAAATCGGAATGTAAAATTATTTGCATTATCCACGAGCGTTGCAATAGTTGGTCAATAACAACGTTAATTTAGTAGTGATCGTGTATCACGTTTCCTATTAGCTCTACTTATAATATAGATAGGATACTCTGACATATCTATTTAGATATTGAATCTAATAACTAACAGTCACTTTAAAAAAAATCACTATATTTAAATTTAACATTTCCATTTAGAATAATAAAAGGATTTCAAGTATCTAAATAACTTCTATAAATAATTAGTGTTTCCAGCTTCACGCTGTATCCTGCCTGCTGGCAGAGTAGGCAGAGGGAAACTGGGACCCTAGACGAACACTCCCTTTTCATTAAGACACTTCCATTCTCCCAAATTTGGAAGGCATTGCGAGTTGAATGACGGATCTCGACGCAATGCTTTGCCTCGTTACCAGAGTGAACAATTGAAAATATTACATATTTAATTTCCACGAGCGTTAATCGAACTAATAAGCATTTAAAGTCGCACGGCTGCGTCCCTGCGCCACGATTGGTTTTAATAATTATTACTAATATCTTATAGATACTTGTATGTCCATTACCACAACAAGACCAGCTCACGATATAAACCAATACATTTTATTTAAGATAACAAAAATAACACATTCACGTTGAAAACAAAGTAAAACTAAGCGTGTTAACAAAACAAACTTTTACAAAACAAACAATACAAGTTAGTTTTGTCAAAAGAAAACACAGCGAAAGCACCGCACTGACTTCCGGAAGTAGCAGAGATGATAATCGTAGTACAGAATACACAGATTAAATAATCACGACGTACACAAAGGGTCCATGTGAGCCAATAGGGGCGGCGTTGCGGGCCACGGCTGGCGTGCATCACTGAGGGCTGGCGGGACGGCGCGGCGTGCCGCAGCGAGCACACCCCATACTGGCCACTGCCGGAGCACCACTGTTTACAAACTACAGCCTATTCGGAGCGAGGGCGAAGGGCCGCCTCGTCGCGCGGCGGGCGGCTCGTTTGTGCGGCGGGCGGCGGTCGCGGGACCGGCTCCGGCGAGATCAAACGCGCCGCAGATCAAAGAGGCCGCCGCGCGATCGGCATCCGTCATTATTATTATGCAAGCATTACAGAGCGCGCGTGACTCAGGCGAGTGGGCCACGCGAGCTGCGCGGGCGCCGCGCCGGCTCGCCCCTCCCCTCGCAACCCCAGCGACACCCCCCCACACCCCTCACAACCCCCACGCACCTGTTAATCCGCCCGCTTTTTCACGCTCTGAATTCGCGCCTTTCCGCTCAACATCGAACATGATATGTACACAAAAAATAAAACATTGTAACATAAAGTAATTTTATCTCTTGTTTAATTTTGACGCAACACTGTTGCAAAAGAAGTATACGTATGTTGTAGGAGTCCTCCAGGTGGTTATTTTCCAATGCACTTTCTTGTGAACAACCTCAATAAATATATTTAACAGAACATTTTACAATTACTTTGACTTTTGTCTATCTTCGAAATATCTAAACGACTTCCTCTATGTCTTTATCATAATTACCATCATAAGAAATGGTCAACCATTTACAATCCGACTACCTACAAATGTGTTTGGGTATATTATGGTCTCTTTGACGGGGATCCCTCGACGAGTAGTACGTAAGGCAATACTTATCCGTAGATCAGTGGTGGTGGTGGAAGAATGTAAGCACAGAGCTAAGTAGAATATAATTGGCAGGCGGCTCGGCAAACGGTCAAAGCCTGTACCTGCCTGTAAAAATGCCATCATAAAGCAAGCCGCCACAATGAGCCCTTTGACAGTTGGTACCCACCTTTATGATGCCGACGCTGATATACGACTCGGTCTCATTAAACTTATTTTATCGACTGCCGATACAGCATCTAGCTATCCGTACAATAAATCAGGGCATCTAAAAGAAATGCGCGCTACTTCTCTCAAACAGAGCGTAAGAATGAACCGTTTAGATCATTCAAAATCTTTATAGCTTATTATTCAACCCCATTATGACTTAGTCGGAACGGTCTTTTTAAAAGCTCTTTAATATAGAAGGCTATTATACAGCTCATTTTCCATGACAATAAGCTTAACAAAAGTTTTTTTGTGCGCTCCTTTAATAGGGTCTTATTAATTTATTAGAGGCAGTAAACAGAATACTTTGAAATGAATTACGGTACAGCCTTTGAGCGAGCCCCATGATCATTCTATCTCGCTGTTTGTTATCTTCAATAAAAATGTTACAACGAAATACCTATCAAAGTATTGCATTATTTATGAATACTTGGATAATTATATTTACTGTAACAGCTTAAAGAGATAAGATATATATTATGCAAAATCGTGTTAATAATAAACAATCCTAATAAATATGCAAAATTATTTTATTCATTCACGCAATCTTAACTGGATTCCAACACCTTTAATTTAATTATATAAACCTTAACAATAGAAGGCAAATGTAGAATCGAAAAACAGTACTCTTAAGAACTGATAATAATAGTAACGTTTTTACACATGTCGCTACCGAGCGCGGGCGCAGCTACCGGACGCGTTTGGGCAAAAAATATAATCGTCATTCCCCATGACGCTTCGTGTACATTCGCCAACATTGCGGCTTACTTTTTAAAAAAAAGTTTATTTTTATCGTTTTACATTAATTAAGTATTGGATACAACAGCCACTTTGTTACATTTCCATAATAAATTTGTTTTGGAAAATTCTGATTTCTAGATAGAAATCAGAATTTTTCGTGAATCAGAAACGCGGTAATAAAAAAAATTAATTAGATGACAAACTAACACACTTTATATTGCTTAAATATATATAAGCTGATTACCAATGTTACAGAATGAAACTGTTACACAGTAATCATTTATTTATATACATATAAGATTATAATATACATATATATATATTTTTATTATTAAATTGAAACACTCGAAGAATAAAATTAAAACGCAACATAAAAATTAATTTATTTCCATTTCCACAGATTGTATCCGATGCCCAAGTTCGAGTTGTACGCACCGGATGACCGGTAACGAAAGTGGATCAAGCGACACGTGCGAGCTGCGAGCACTTTTGCCGGTGACAGTCAGCCATCGGAAGCCGGCAGCGTCCGTAGTACACGTCACTCCAGGCCGAATCACAATAAATCCGAGTCGATAAGTAGTGAGGCGGATTGTCGGCGCGGCGCGATCAAAGGGAAGGGAGACCTACACTACATGAAACGCGCCGCCGATGTTCGCTAAGATGTTTCGTTTGATACCGCGTTTCCACCTCCGGCCCCCGCCCGGCAAGTCTAATTGCCTTTTGTTCTGTGACATTTTAATTAATTCCCATTTGAATCTCGAGTGACGTGACATATGTGATGTGACAGTGGGATGACGAAGGTCCTCTCGCCTGTAAGCTTATTATATGACTGTGGAGAGCCTTGAACGATGAGAGCCTTAT
>JBAIZZ010000310.1:152650-188851 GCA_037355905.1 Heliconius aoede
TTTTGTTGCCAAAGAGAATTTGAGAATTAAAATGTCACGCTTGCGCGAAGTGCGTAGATCACACTTGTGTACAAGCTACGTAAGTGTGATTACGTAAATTATAACAATATATATAGTAAGTTGCTAAATATTTGTGTAATTAATTACAAAAAACTGAAAATTTATTTTAATAATATATATATATATATATATATATATATATATATATATATATTAAATCTATAAGTAAAAATATTTTTGCCCAATTTTTGTAGTATTGTAGATAGTAGTTTAACTAGTATGTGAGTATATATTATATTTTAACCGATTTCAAAAAGGAGGAAAAAAATATAAATAATGAATGACTAATACGACATACAAAACAAGCTATAGGGAACCAAACATTAAGACACTATTTCCCACTTACCTCCCGATTATCCAGAAGACCCCCTCACGACCCCCTCATAATATACAATTTATAAACATATATTTTAAAAATAAAAACATTTCCCTGACAATAATTTGATTTAAATTACGTAATAAAGTTTCTGCTACTCTCCGCGCATTCATTCCGCCTTATTGTGGGTAGAAATAGTTTTAATTTTTCGTAAAATATTATTTATCTGAGAACAAGCATCATCAGAATGCACCTACACATTATAAGAACAGCGTCATTTATTTGCAATTCAAAATTCCATACATTATATGCGCTCGTCACCTTGAGATACCGATATACCGAAATACATATACTTATATGTAATTTTACAAAACATGCATTTAATCAAGCAGCTTATTGATGCGGTTTAGAACATTTGATATTGATAATAATAACATGTGAAATACAAGAAATACAAAAAAAAACAATTATTTTTAATTCTTTTTTATTTTATTTTGTGCAACTCTTACATTAGAACTCCGGTAGAGATAAGCTATTGCCAGACTTTCTTAAGCGGTAGATATATCCGAGACGAGGACTAAATTTATCTCCGAGGACGGACGTTGACTAAAACTGTTTGGGAGAGTTCCGAAGTCCTAAAAAACGGCCCTTATAAACATATACATCCAGGCAAAAGCTCTCTTTAATATATTTTGGAAAGTTGATTTAACACGAGTGGAGAAAGAATATATTTTTTTACTATATCTCATATTGATTAAACCTAATAGTAAATAGTTTTATCATCACGACTTTGAATGAAAGCATAATTTTAAATATTTAGATATTGCCAAAAATGAAAGAGTGATTTTTTTTCAAACAAAATAATAAATAAAATTATCTTTGTAAACTAAAACAACGCACGCAGCCATAAACCTAGCAAAAGGACACCGCGCAGGCGTGTGCGCATCTATGAAATCGTTTAACGTTTAGTAGTATTTTTGTAGTAGAAGTGTTTACGTTATTTGTATCTACTCACGTATTGGTCTGGATAAATGTCGTGAAATGAAAAAAATACTACTATAATATATATATATATATATATATAATATAAAAATAAATGGGTTTGAAATATTTTTCCCTATATGCATGCAGCTTCCGTAAAATAATAATGTTATAAAATTAAAAACATTTATTTGCATTTAAAACGGTTTTATTTATGAACAAATAAATAAAAAGTAGCAAAGCATATATTGAAACTATAAAAGATAAAACATATATTACAATCTCGCTTATCACTATAACCAAGAAAAAAGAACTAGAAAATTCTACCATTTGTATATTATATTTATGGCAGATACTAAATAAAATTATAGATATAGTTGTGTATAGATATAGTTGTGTATCAAATTATGCTGGAACTATTTTAACGAAACTTGTAATGAATATAGATAAAATCACAGAAAAAATGATTTAACTTTTTTTTTCTACTTTAGCATTTATCACAACTCCTTCATATACAGCATGTTAAAATTAAGTGTATACTTTAATTTCTACAAAAATTACACTATAGATAGTTATATAAAACAAAAGTCAAATGTACTAAACAGCATATAAAGTATATATCATGCATATATAAAAGTAGAAGAGTATCATATATATTAGATTTCATACATTTAAGGCACGTTACTTTATCACAGTATACAGCAACTACAAAATAAGTAACTAATTATTTCATATTCTCTCAAAACACAAATTATTTCCTTATCTCTACATACTTTATAAACATTTATATTATAATATACGCCTATAATATAATAGTTTCAAAGCAGTATCCCTCTAAGTCTAAAACACTCCTATCATTTTGAACGATATGCATTTATACAGGGGTTAAAAAAACAGAAACAGACATGCCTGCCCTTAAAAAAAATCTAATTAATTTTTTTTTATAAAATAAAAACTTACACTTCATTATATTAAGCATGCGAGTACGATTTTTATTTCAACAACTCGATATGTTATAATAATTATAATCTCTTTCATAAATAATGTTTTGAGATCTTTATATACACCAAGTTATCAACTAAATAAATTATGCAAGACAATATGAATCGAGATTCGTAAACCATAAAACAAGTTTTTTTTTCTTAATAATCCACTTCACTCAGTCTCTAATAATTATTGCCAAATATTAAAATATCTATTCAAATATTAAATATTATGGTTAAATTTTATTGCTTTAGAAAATAATTAATATATTTTTAACATAATATGTGTTTATTTATATTGTTTATGAATTTTGGTCGTCTTCAATGAAGTTACATTTTATAGTTACAAAATTCATTTGTTAATTAACTTCTCTGAGTGCGTTATTTGATATAATATTACAGAATTCAAATTTCTTATGGCTATTTATTATAATAAAAGACGTAGATCATTGACACTACAAACAGTGTACTTAAACAATAAGCGAAGTTGAATAGCACTCATATTTTTACACCATATTGTATATTTATAATTACAATACAAAATAAATTTTGTACGTACATTAATAATTTACATAAATTTGGGCTGATGCGTAGAATTGATTCAACCGAGCGAGAAAAATTGTTTACTTGGCATCTTTTGTCTTTGTTTCTTGAGGAACTCTCGTGCTTGTTTGTCACCTTGTCTAGATTCTATAGCCTTCATTGCGTCACCGTCTTAAAAGAAAAAAAATTAAGTAATAAATATAACACGTCATAATTGTATGAATACACTAACAGCACAGCTAACTGTAAAAGGGATCGTCGATTGCCACAGAATTTTTTTTTTTTCATTGCCTCATTCTGGAAGCGAAAATTTTGCGGTGCATGGGGAACGGAGTGTCTTAACTCTTACATAGACAGGATACAATATTAAATTGAAAGAAAAAAATCTTATAGATTCTCATAGACCATTATGACAAAAAAGTTTGTTTCAAGATGAATGCTTATGTTTAAATTACTTTAATTTCTTTCGTTTAAAAAGACTAAATTCGCTGACGTTTGTGAGCAACGAGATATAAAAAAATATTTGCTTTTAGAAAACAAAATGTTTTAACACCTAGAGGTTCCTTCTATTTGTATTTATTCCTCCATTTGAAATACTGTAAAAAAATGATCTTACCTATATTAGCCGGCCTTGAAAGTGGCAAATGTTGTTGCGGTAAGCTCGATATAGGCGCAGGCGTATCCGGCACCTCACTAAAGTGCAGATACGCTTCACCCACAAATGTATTGCTGACGCTGAACATGTCTTTATCTTTTATAACTAAATGAATGAGGCCGTCTTGAACTGAGCGCTGTTCGTGGGTTAGAGCTCTACGGATAGAAAAAAATATAAATTATTATTACTTTCTCAACCGGTGGTAGGTCTATGGTGGTTTCTTCGATGAAGTGCTGGCAAAGTCTATTTGAAAAATAAAATTGATAAGGTATAAAGTACATCTTATCGTACATGAAGGACAAGAAACCCCGTCGCGTCGCGGCGCTTTGAGACAGCGTCTGCCTTTACACTCTGGTTGTAGACACGATCCCTTTCCGGGAGAATGAATTGTTTTCATTGTCACACTCTGATAGATAACATGCGTCGTTGAGTTCCGCCATTCAGCACGCAGTGTAATAATGTATAACAGTCTTCATACTCACATTATAAACATTTCGTCGTATAGTGGAAACAGATTTTTACTATGTGTTTGCGTTTTCGGTTTCTCTACGTTTGCAAAAGAATCTTCTGGGAGCAACCCGATGCGTACATATGAATCACACAGTCCTAAAATAAATAAATTCATCAAATTATTATATAATAAAATTAATTATAACAGATTTACACATAATACCGTAAATATATTATTAAACCTAAGACTATATATAGTGTTATTATTACTAGTCGGGATATCGGCTTTTAAAAATTTTGACGTGCGAGAAAAGATATTGTAGCCCTATTTAGTTAAATAAATAAATAAATCCATTATGTTCTCACCATTAGAATCCGTAGATGTTAAATTCCTGGCATTCATCACTTCAATTTTCAAATTTTCTTCAATGAATTGCGCTCGAACTGTCAAAAGTCCCATTTTAGGTTCCGCTGTAGCTTGTTGTTCCTGCCACCTTTCCAAATGATACTGATGTATGAGTTCCCTTGTTTCCATTCCGTGTAATTTCAATAAATATTCCACTCTTTTTAACGTTTCTGACGTATAAATCTCTTTATTATCTTGTCTGAAGGAACGTACCATTATTTTCAGACACTCGTGTAAATTGGAAAAGAAAGATGGCGGTCGACGTTTCTGTAAATGAATTGTTTATTTGATATACAACTAATTCCTATTTTAATATTGCTATTTAAAATTGCTAATTTCAAAGTCCGTTCACCACATTTATATGTGTTACCACCACCATGAGTATATGTTAGTTATATAAATAGATAAAAATGGATAATACGATGAATAATTGCAGAATATACAAATTATATTTAGGATAGTACGCAAGATTTAGAAATAGAGAAAATCTTACAATTAAAGCAAAATATTACTTAACATGCTGTTCATATTAGGGCGTATAAATATAATTAATATCGATTTAAATTAATGACTGAAAATTCTATTCGTTTTTCTTTACTATCTTCTGATAAACCATCTATTTATACAACTGATATAATCATAAGTCATGCACAAGCAGAAACTTGATATTATCCCATGCATCCATGGCAAATTACTTTTAAATCAGGGAAACCTATAAACTATATTGGCAAGACATACACTTGACAAGTTGACTTGACAAACAATCTTCGAAATTTATAATTTTGTAATTTCAACATACAAACATACATACAATAAAGACGATCCACTATTGATAAACATATACAAAATAATGAAATTATAGCATGTTCCCTAAAAGATCTGCTTAGTTTTGCACATTTTGGATATAATAATCTTCTCTCTCTATTGTCATTGATATCTGGGTTCTTGAATTATTAGGCATAATTACTTTATTAAAAATGACTAGTTAGTAATATAATTTCAAAGCATTCAAAGCGTTCAAAGTTTCTTTCTAGTCATTCCAAAATATTTATGTAAAAATTATGGGGATGTAAATAGTAATATATTATGGAGATTTAAATTAATTAAGAAATTTATAAACTGTTGCAAAATCGGACCATGCTGTTCAACAAGACAAAGGACAAAAGAACACACATTATGCAAGATTACAAAATTTAAAGGATTCTAAGAAAATGTTTAAAACTTTTTGTATTTGAAACGAATAAAGAGATCATCCATAAATGACGTCGTGTACGTGACACCTCAAGGTGCAAGGAGAGGGTCGAGGAAGTGTGATCTTCTCATTAATGTAAATATGTCCATGATCAACCCAGGTGGGTCAAAAATAATGAAAAATTCGTGTGACATAATCCATGGATGGCCCCAAACGTTTATTTTAGGTTTTAAATATCTTCTTTAGATCTGAACTTGCAATGTACTACAACTAATTGCACAATAGCTCGTAAGTAAACGTATACAGAATGTTCTATATTTATAATTTACCGCATCTAAGTTGGCGGCGACGGATTTGGTCAAACGCCTCGGGTCGATATATCGGGTTATTTTTGCCTTTCGGTGCTATCAAAAAATACGCAAATTAAATACAATATAAACTAAATATAACGTCACTGAAGTTACTTCAGAGATAATGTAATGTTACAGAGAATGTATGGAAAATAAACTACGTCAATGTATAGCGCTTTAAGCGATTTGTCGTTAAATCGAGTGACTTTATATAGATTTACACTGTATAAAATATTTAAAAAAAAATTAAATAAACAGACGAGTGTGCTATCTAATAAATTGCGTGAGAGACAGTTACTTTTATTTACCGGATATACAAAGTTTGGATATACTTTGTTTTTGCCAAAATATCTACGCGTAATCAAGCGGATACGGCTAGCGAGTTTCTCTTTCTACAAATTAAATTATTATATTAGTAAATGAAAAAAAAACTGTTAATGTATTTATCCCAATACCAAAGTAAGTTTTAAAGTCAAAATTATATATATTAAAATGATAGTCTAATAACAGAAAGATGAATATTAATTATATTAATAAAAAAAACTGTTGTCAATAAAAATACTTTACGATTATTTGTAATATAAAAAATCTGCTTAGCAAATTTCAATATCAATCAATTTTCTTAGTTATTTTTTTTTTATAATAATATTTATTCCTTACATTGTAAGAATCAATTTTTCTGATACAAAAATTTGCTCCATAATAACAATTTTAAATCAAAAAATTAATTTATTAGAACAAAGAAATACTAAATAAATAACCCATAAAATCCATACCTCTAAATTGGCTTGTATAAGTTCATACAAAACTTCGCCTAGTTGTTCCCAAACTATATCCAAAGTCCTGGAAAAATTTTCGTTATTGAGATGTTGATATAAAGTATCGAGATTGGCCTCCAAATATCTCATCACTCGGTCCATGCTGGAACAATCTTGATGCAGCAATTCTGCGCCTTCTATTAGAAACCGGGTTATGGACGGCATCATCTGTAAAAGATTAAACATAAATTATTTTCCTTCCCCCGTTTTAGTAGAAACACGCATCGACTTACGCCTTCGCCTACCCTGTTACGCGGGAAAAAAAGTGATAATGCTTTTTTAATTAAATGAAGTATATTTTTACCTTTTTGATCATAACTTCTAATAGATCAACAATTTTGTTTTTCACTGTGTCAATGGCGTTGGCGATGACATTTTGTAGAGTATCCTTACATCTGCAAATTAAATACGCAAAATAATATGACGAACAATTTATGTGATAAAAAACAATGTTTACAGGCAGCATTTCAAATATTTTTTAATGAAAATACTGTTTATTTCGCGCATAAAAGTTACTGTATTAATTAATTTAATTTATTAGATACAAGTAAATTACGAATATAACTAAACTTATATTTTTTTATGCTAATAACATCGCAAAATATTTTTACATTTTCTCGCTCTGGTCGTTACCAGAGCCACGGCGGTGATTACCGCTACTTAAGCGTGGGAAATCTAACGTCTTAACATTAGCTACCCTATGCCTATCCTACTACCTGCAAGATACAGCGTGATGTTAAAAAAATACCTTTGTGCTTCCAAAGGAGATCGAGTTTCACACATTTTCTGTATGATTTCATCCATCCCCAGTTCCACCACAAACGGCTGTAAGCTTTGCCTCACATAATCGATGTTGTTGATGGCCACACACCACTCCGTCGTCACTTCAAACCTCTCCTCGTACACCGTACTGACCGTTCCTACACTCTCTACTCGTTTCGCCATTTTGTCTGAATAAAATACGCAACACCGACATATGTCCTGTAATTTGAAATTTGATATTTTATTTTCACTTAGAAATATGGATAATATGTATTATTTCTTGTTATTGCACTGTAGTGTTACTAGGAATATATAAAACAAAAGAGTAAATAAAAATACTTACGTCAATAATCTTAGCGACAAAAGTATAACATCCCTCAACATCTGGCCACGCAAGCTGCTGCCAGAAAATCTTAATCTGGTAGAAGATGGCCAAAGTATCTACTCCAGAGCTGCTATATTTCACATTTGTATCGACTGGCACCAAATTATCTAATTCGACAGCTTTTTCTATACGAGTTAAAGCTTTGTATGCAGCTATGTCGAGCCATTGAGCGACTCCGCCAAAAAACCACGAGTGGAACTTGGATATGCTATATATATGCCATTGTGTCTCGTTAAGACCTTGACCCAACCTGGAAATTGTTTTGCGATGGTTAGTATTAGTACAAACATCTTCTCAATATATCCTAGTGGGTTTAATTTCAATAAGATTTATGAGAAAAAAAATCATTTTCATAAGTGTTTTTTTAAAAACCTTTAGTAAAATAAAATTCACAATGCCTTTAAATAATAATGAAATACATTACTTGTAAATCATAATATATATATTTCAATATATGTACTCGTACATGGTTATATTGCTAAGATCCGCCTGTACGTATGAAATTGTTAAGTAAAATTTAGAGCTTAAGTTTTATCTCGGGTGAACATCGGGTACATATATGATTCAGTAACTTGGCATCCAAACCATAAACCATAAATAAATCGATATAGATCTCTAATTCTTTTGTGGATGAAGTGGAGAACGATGCATTTGTCAACATTTATGTAGGCTCTCATTTCACAGTATTGTTTTCCTTTTAACTAGAGATGTGTGTATGTGGTAAGGAACATGGGAACTTGCGCACGCACGCACAGCCAATTTTTTTGAGACATTGCATGTTGAGTACCGAACAGTGAAGACCAGAACTTAAAGTCGCATTTGTATTGTTATCAGAACGAGGGGGAATTGAATTCAGAACCGTCGCTTTTATAGTAAACTGTGCCGCTGCGCCACGATAGCCTTAAAATATAACTCTTATAATAATAAATTTAAAGACTTACGTCAAAAACCTTTGCAGGGCCAAATATAGTTCGAACAACGTGGTTCCCATTGCTAAAGGTTCAGATCCGACTTCTGGAGCTCCAAGTCCAGTCTCCCCGTTGAGGCCTCCAGCCAAATATACAGTGTTTGTTGAACCTTCACTATATCTAAGCCTTTTCAAATTCTTACAAACTTGTGTCACTTCCGGTTCAACTAGAGACGCTATTTTGTCTTCGTAGACACCATACAGTGCTTTTGAGTATGGGAATGACATTTGTCTGTAACAAATAAACGAAAAATATATAGTATATAATATCCAAAATAAAGTATAATGTAGTCTCACAGTGGGACAGAATATGACGTTAAGCGTGGTAGTTGTTCTATAAAGCCAACATTAAAAATGAAATGATAATACTTACTCAACGAACGCTCTATCAAAATATTCCACTGCCCTTTGTAAATCAGATCTCACTAGCTGTATCACCCTTATCAAGTGTTGTAATCGCGATTCATCACTTTTGTCCTTACATTCATTATTATCTAGGATATGGACAAACCAATCGGATGCCCCTTGTATTACTGCTTGATTTAAAACCTCTTGTATCGACAATCTGCTGCCATCGTCCTTATCTCTTAACCAACCGTACAAATTAACAGGAAACAATTCTATTGAGTCCGGTAAATCTAATAATGATAAGTTATAAAGGATTCTTAAGACTTCTCTAAGAGTTTTCATGACTGTTTTGTCCCCAGCAGTTTTTTTTCTTAATTTGCGTATGTGGCTGTAGCAAGTTGGTAGTAGTTTTTTCGCTCCATCCCAAAATAACTTGACGTCCTCTTCGTTTATGAGGCCTGGAAATTATTACAATTTATTGAGATTTAATAACTATATTTTAAATCAGTTTTTCAAATTTATTATTTCAATAATATGAAAAGCCAATAAATGTGTTATAAATTAATTAAAATTTTGAATGTCCCATGACGTTTCTAGCAGGAAACTCTGACGCAAGAAGGCCGCACTATAATTGTATGGCGCGCGAATATATAGCAATCCACTGCGCAGTTCTGTAGAATGGATCCATGTGGGGTGAAGTTTATAGCGTTCTCGGTGAAGTTCTGGGCGGTTGTGAAATTCGCCCACCAATACCAAGTCTAACAGATCTACTCAAACTTAAATTAAAGATAAAATAATAGAACTGAAAATTATATTAAATTACCAGATTGCAAGGGCTTTGATATTTTATCGAGCAAGCCGTAGAAGAGGGCGAAGCTCAACGGATGGTCGGCGGTGACCGCGCAGTACACGGACCACTGCGCCAACGAGTTCTCCGTTTGGGACAAGCCACTTTGCGCCGCGTGCTGTGTTAGAATACCTTCAGCAGCTGCACTGAAGTTCTCACACCACCAGTATGGGGCCACCTGAATACGTATAATTTTAGTTGTTTACTTTATTTTTATATATTGTTTTTTTTTTTATCTAAGGTGACGATTCGATACCTATTAGAGGGGTGAATTATTTCGATCGCTCTGGTATCAAAACAAAGCAAGGCGTGCAGTTTTCCCACCACAAAAATATGCAATTTTTTGAAGTTGTCAAAGCGGTGCGGGGTTAACAAAGTGTCCAACAGTAGATTTCTTCTGTCTACCCTGCTATAAGCGAGGTACAGCTTAAACATATAAAAATTATAAGCATTCTATATGAGAACTTTGTGGAAGCCTTGGTGTATATGGAAACTTAACGGAACAAGAACTTAATAGGCCACAAATGTGTTGGATATAACAAGAATACTTCGAAGAATACAACCGGGCATCGGCGCAGACGCAAGTCTGCAAAAGTATCAGCCACTGAGATGCCAGCTCATGATTGATAGTTATAGCCAGCATTCATTCCCATTCGATTCCCAAGTCATATTCGGCGCAAAACATTAAGAATAAAGAACCCAAGATCATCTCTACCTACCTTATATTATTATTTAAGTTATACGAGAAAAGATTTGACGAGAAAGAATTTTGATTAATGTAAAAAATGGAGCCAAAAAATAGATACCTTCGAGCTTTCTAGTTCATGTAGTAATAATATCCTTAATAAATGCCTATGTTCCTGAGCTGCTACTTGTGAATTCTTTTCCGAGGAAAAATTAAAGCGTGCCATCAGCACACCTTGTCTCTTCAATTTGCTCTTTTTACTTAAATTCAACCACATTGTCATGCCGCCAGCTGGGATGGACTGGAATTTAATAATATAAAAAAATTAACTCAAAAAAAAACATCAAAATTATTAAAGAGACGAATATATATTTTAATAATGTGGTAATAATCAAAAATCATTACAAAAATTCTGGGACAGTTCTTCTATTCAGTACGTAATTGTACGGTCATTTGTGGATATTTCGTGACTATTGTGCTTTTTTATTTAGACGTTCAAACATTAACTTGGTCACAAGATTTAGTTCAAATTAGGAAATCACTTTGGACATGAATAAACAACGTATTTCTAAATATGAATTGTTTTATTCTCTTGAAAACAAAATGGAGTTAGGCCAGAGACTAAATATCAACAATTTAATTTAAATTACATGTGGCGCTTCTAATTTATGAATACATTTGCCGGTGCGTGCCCAAGATCCAAGCAAATGCCCAAGATGAAAAATAAAAATAATTATTTACAAACAAGTCTATAAAATTTACTTTTAAGTGGAATTGGATTTACAAAATAACGGAAAACAAAATGATACACTGAGCAAACGTATAAATTTGTAAATATGGTGACTCAAAACTTATATCAAATATTTATATTATTCAACTTTTTGAAAGATAGACTATTATGCCTTGCCAAATGATATATATATGCAAAAAGAACAATTATAGAAAAAATTCTATTTTTTATAATTGATTTTTTTACCTTAATTTTTCAAAAATAATGTTTGCTATTATGTATACAAATATAACTCTTAGTTTCTATTTATCTAATGACGAAAGTATGTAAGATTCTAAACATTTTCATTGAGATATCTATACAATGAAAAGTAAAAATAAATACCTTGAGTGGCATATTAGCAGTTCCGATAAGTTCATTATCATGTTTTCCAGTTGACGCCGTTATCGCAATTTCTTTCATAAGTTTACGCAGACCTTTGACGCCTTTTACTTCGAAAATTTTGGTCATTTTTTCCTTAACCGTCTCCGCAGGATCAAAGTCCCTAAAAATTTAATAAATCAATCACTATTTTAAGAAATCTGTTCTTTTAACAGCATTACATGTTCACCTTGAAACTTACCATACTTCTAAACAAAGTGAGTCTTCATGAAGATTACCTGGTATAGGTCTGCAAAATAAGAAAATAATAAATATTCTCCAATATAAATACATCCAATCTATTTTGATAGATGTTGATAGAAGCAGTAATTCGTTGCGTATTTCGAACTAATGGGATCGTTAAACACATTCTATCGTAACAGATTATCACCAACTCTGCTGTAAAATTTATTTTTCACGAAATTGAATCAAACATAATTTGAATATCATCAAAACAGAATAAGCAAAGAGTGGGTTCAATAAAATAAATAACTTGTTTGAAATACGAACTAATATAAGTAATTGTTTTTTATTAAATGATATATAACTTACAGTGAAAAATGTTCCTCCCAAAGCGGATTCAATGTTGCTGATTTGACGGAAGTATTATATCGGTGGGCTGCGTTGGACATTAAGTAAATTGTTACAAATGGATCACTAAGTCCACTGGGGTCTTTGGAGACGAGATCCCTCCCTTCCACTATTTCTACATTTAGCATAAGTTCCGGTGGCTCCTTCGCCTCTGCTTGCGTTAAAAGCTGCGTATGTTTCTCATTCGATATCTTAAAAGCTTCTTGCACATAGCTTAGCATAGCCTGCTGTCCTACTTCACACGCTACGTCACATCCGCCGACATTGTGTAATATTTCATACAAAATTTCCAAATATAGTTCATCCACCTATAGTGAAAATTTTTATCAATTAAATTATTAATTCAAAATATTTTTATCATTTAAAGAAATACAAGAAGAAATATACATTGTTTTTTTACTATAAACAAAAACTCTTTAAAAGGCAAGATTCAAACGGACACTATAAACGTCTTTTGAGAAGAAACAGTGATTGAACTAATTTATTATCCAAACAAAGCCCCGCTCTTAAGCTTTATAGTTATTGATAGAAGCAATTTAAACTTTGTATTTTAAAATATACGAAACGAGATATTTTTAAATATCGGTGAGGTAAGCTAAAGAAAAATATAATAATGGTGTACTGTTCTAAATAGGCTGTAATTTAAATCTACATGACAAAGCACTACAGTCATTTGCCGGAAAGACACACATACCGATGAGTCGTAGTAATATCGCAAGTTCATCAACTGAAAAGAGCCACAGTGTATAATTTTTCACACGAAATCGTTTCACACGCGTGCGTTTCAAACTAAATCAAGGATATGAGTGAATTAGTGCATCGCGTGTCATAGTTCGTTACCAAGACAGCGACCGCGTTTGAACGCCGTACTACAATCGCAAACAACACTATTCACCGTGTTTTTATATAACGGTAGGTTAACTGCGCCGCCGTCGACATTATATCGATCAGAGTCGCGTCCCGCGGTGTTTTCGATTTACTGCTTGGACGAGTACGAATCAGGTGGTATTGTTATTATTTAACTATGCATATATATATGTAATTAAACTCGGCAAAATTAGATGCAAAGATATTAAAAGAATATTTTTGTATCTAATTTAAATCGCGCCTAAAGTGCAGTAATGAAAAAAAAAATTCAACGCAGACAAATTTATGCCACCTACCAAAATTTCGAGGACTTTATATTTTTAACTCTGTAGTCATTTGCATATGTCTTTTATTCTACAATACAAAAAAAGTTGCGACTGTCACTTCAACACAACCGTTACACCTACAACAGCACTTCCTTGAAAACACCGGATGAGAAATGAGATGTTATATTTCAGAAAATAACTAAAAAATAATATAAAATAAAAATATCAGTACACTGGTAAAACCGTAAACCTAATAAATAATATTTTAAAACTTATTCCAATTTAATTCTAAACTAATCAAAAACTTGACGGACGTACAGTCATAGATTGTATAAGCAGGCTGGTCTGTCTCTCCAGGAGCTCCTTCTTCACGCCCCTGAACTTAGTTCGTAATGTCCCCGTGTTACTCATATTTTTTTTTCACTTTTCACAAACACATTATGATAGAGCACTACTCTCGCATGTCACGGGATGGTGCGTTTAAAATGTAAGTACGGCTGACGAGTCGTCTCCACGCTCGAGTCCGGCCGGGACTCAGGAATTGAGCCGATCTGCCGCCAGATTCTATTTTCGCAATCCACTACCATTGAAGATGAATGTGAACTCAACGATATAACTATATATCTATGTATAATTTATTTTTAAGTACGTCTTGTACGATTCCAAAATTGTCACGAAAAATAAGCGATGTCAGTAACCTGTTGATTTTCTTTGCTGATTTTATTTCGAGGTCATCTCATTGATTTGAGTGCCAGACAAATGAATGTACATGTGTCTACTTATTATTATAACATTTACATAATAATTTGGGAAATTACACTTTTATTATCTTTCATATAAATATCTAAATCATGAAATATAATTATAATTTATATAAAAAGTGGTTATAATAAGTAGTTAAGTGATTGAAAAAAGCCATCTATAAATATATAAGTACCTAATTTTCACCTTCTGGTTTAAATTAGTAACAATCTGAATATAAGGCCGTCGTGGCGCAGCGGCACAATGGTTTTACTGTAACGCGTCGGTTGTGGGTTCGATCCCCACTCGAGGAAGTGTCTGGTGTCGAGGTAAAGTACCGCATTGAATTCTGCCATTCAACACGCAATGCCTCCACAAATCGGCAGAAAGTGGGGAACGGAGTGTCTTACTCCGCCTACCCTGCTATGTGCGGTATCCCGCACAGCGTGAAAGTTTTAATCTGATTATGCTTTATTACTTAACATAATATCTGTACTCTATAAATATTATAAAGAGAAAAAACGGGAAGAACTCGAAAGCTTCGAGTACAGATAGGTATGTCTATCTACAAAACATTCTCTTCTTATGCTCATATTATTAACCGACATACGGGCAGAGTCGAAGGTAAAAACTATTAAAATATATTATCACAGTCTAACTGCTAACTTCCGTTTATTTAAATCTCAAACATTACTTGATAATGGAAATTGCGATTTACATACGCTCCATTACAAAATAATCCACACAGCAGTGCATTAGGCGAACGCTTGCTGATAGATAATGCCAATAAAACTATAAGCCCACTTGAAATTCCCTATCGTAAATTTTTTTACAGACTACATCAAATGTTAACGAGGGCGCCTGTAGCTAAAAATTAAACATTTGGTAATTTATATATACGAGACTCGTATACTACAAACTCGTATACTAGATGAATTGATTTGACTTTATTATTTGACTAGAGACTCAACGTCGCTTCGCTTGCATAAACTTAGTTTTATATTATAGGCAATTTATATAATATTTGTAAAAAATATATATAATATTTGTAACAAAAAAATAGTAAGTATCCTATGACGTTTTTAATACCTCTAAGAATATATGCACAAAGTTTCATGATAATCGGCTATATATAATATAATAATATTACGTAATTATGGGTTACCTGCTGTACTATATATAAATTGTCTTCAGAAGTATAATGTTTTCTTGATATCTAAAAATTCCCACGATACACAACTACTATAAGATATTGGTCTTAAGTGGACTTAATGGTCGCTTTGTAGATTTAATTGCATGATTACTTGCATGGTTTCTTGCATGGTTTCTCCCATAAGGAAAAAACGGTAGATTTACGATAAAAATAGACATAGAGTCAACATTTTTTCACCATATTTTCTTTTAAGATTTAATGATAGTTTTCAAATGTAAAAATTTAAATAGACTTTAAAATTGAGTTTTGACTTATAATAAAGATCAATTTGGAACATTATAAAAAACTCACTCCACGATAAAATGTTAAAAAGTTAATGATAAAAAAGTTTGCAAGAAGTTTAATATAAAAAAAAAACAATTTATTTATGTCTATATTTATATTTGTAACTTTGAATTAAATAAACAGTTATAATTATATTGAAAATTAAAACTCATTTTTATTTTATAATTATCTCGAACCATGCAAATAGATGTTATTCATATTCACTGCTGTATATAAAATGAAATTTTATGTACCTACTACTATTATGTGGGTAGATATTATGATGTTTGAAATAGGCAACTCAAGTGGTCGAATCAATGTGTGAGTAATGTGTATATCATAATTATGTGGGTATATCATACACATTTAAAAAATTAAACATTTTAAGTCTCAAATATTCTTATTCTAATGTAGATATTCAGAGTACAGTGATTTTTGCATAATAATATTAAGAAATTTAAAGAACTTCGTTCAAGCCAACCTTGGCGTCAAGTTGACAAAATAACCGTGGTTAGTTGAATTGGCAGGATGCCATGACTGGGGCATTGTGCGTTAGAGCTGTCAGTATATGGAACATCTATCAGGGCCATCAATATATTTTTATGGACTTACCTGGTTCAACTTTATTATGACGTGATCTAGCTATCTTACATGCAACGTATAGAATCATAGGATGCTGCAGACTACTAGATGACAAATTAAAAAAAAACGAGCACAGAATAGTGAGTCTCTATGACTCGAATGATATCTTCTTTTATTTATCCTACCCCTAATTATGAGAGATGCAAAAAGAAAATATACTATGGAATTGATATATGTAATAAATAAATTCATTCATTACATAAAATAATTACATAAAATAAATATTTTATGTATTGATAATGAATTGTGCAAGGAAGTTAACAATATTATCAGAAAGTATATTTTTTGTATTTTAAGTACTTAATTTTTTCAGAAATAATTTTTAATCTAGAGAATATATGGAATATATGAAGCGAACATCCATATTATACTTATTCAATAAAGCTCTATATGTCATTTATAATATCTTTTGGAACGAAGCCAATTTAAAATATAATTTCAAAGTTAATTCTGCCTATGGCATATTTATCCGTACTTACAGCGACATGCCTTGTTTTAAATAAACGACCCACATTCTAATTTAATCTTAACCCAATGTCTAGTTCAAATGAAAGTAAAACGATAAAAACAAACGTCTACATCCGTTCAAGCTGAATATATAAACAACGTAAAGCTATTGCGACACAGGCTCTTGACACTATAAATGTTACATTGAAACGCAGAAATATTTAGATAAATGCCTTTTTATTCACATTCAGTGACTAAGTGTGAAAAACACTTTTGAAGGTATTTAATTAGAAAATGTTAATAAATATAAAACTATATTTCTGAAGTACCTACCTATTACTCTATTATATGACTTTTTTTATTAAAATATATAAACTCAAGTCATATCACTGTACCTAAAAGGTCGAGTAAAATGTATTTGTTCGGATTTAACAGATAAAATTATTGTAAAAACAATGACAAATCACATTTTACTTTAACTTTCGGAGATAGAACATATTGCTATGCAACGTTATTTGATTATATTTTTAACCCAACTTCAATATATAAAAACAATGAAGTACCTAAAAAAAAAGAAAAATTTGACTTACGTTCCAGCCAACAGCTTCTACATAAAAGTCAACTTTCTCTGGGTCCTCGGGCTCAGAATCTGTGTCAAGCAACGTCTCATTGCCGCTGTCAGTGTCCCGTGTAACACTTCGACTCTCAGATACTTCAGTGACTGATTTCTCTCCATCTTGTTCTTCTTCCTCTTTTAATGGGGCTAAAGGTGTAGATTCTTCTAAGGCAGCTCTTTGTGATGCTTGTTTTAAAATTGACCCGAACTTTTCAAAGAAGCTGTCGTCTACTTCTTGGATTCTGAAAAAGATAATAAAAACTGCTGTATAACTTTAATTTTAGCCATCGTAGTATAGGGTCACATACCTACAACTGTAAACGCCACTAACTAATAAAAATTATTCAACATAATTTTTTTTTCGGTTCAAAACCCACTTAAAATAATGTTTATATAGACCTGTCAGACTATTTAAGTAAATTACGGTGTTGAAATTCGCTGCATTAAGCATATGCCCTTTACCATTAATTGTTCGATTTAATATTTGAAAATTCAAAATGTTCTATCAGCACTGGCTGATAAAGTCCCAGACAACCTTATCTTCCAGCTATAATTTTTGGTTTCACAGTTCTCGAATAGCAATATCTAGTAGATAAACATTTGACAGATGCATTTCATTTTTACATTCTAATGTGTAATTTAAAAATGTAATAAATCTTATGCATTGTTACCTATTATTTTTTACATAGTTCATTAATGAGAGAATTATTCTTGAAAATATAAGAAACAGTTATTTTGTATTTTCTTGCTTTTTCTGTGAGATGGCATAATTTATTAGATTACTATCTGCAACTTTATTCATAACCAGTGAAACTGGCCCTAAGTATATAGAAAGTGTATAGGTATGTACAGTACATATTATGTATACATACATATATTGTAATATCATATGTATATTTTTACCCTAATAATAATACATAACTTTTTAACTACTACTGAATTTATTACCATATATATATTAGTGAACTAATACTTAAAATTTTATATAAAATAGGCATAGATTATATGCTTTAAAACAAAGAAAAAATGTTATTTATGTCACGGTTTTACAATGGCTACGGAAAAATGACTCAGTGTTCTGTTCACCACGCATCGTTGATTTGAACTCTGTTTCAGCCACCAGCGCATGCCATAAACAGCCAGGTGTTTATGCCTGAGAGACTGGCAAATAAAAATAGTTGTATGTATTATATATAATATTAGTATACAAAAATTGGAGCCACGCGTGTATCGAAGCTATACTTTACGAAACAATTGCATTATAATAGTTTTGACTGCCATAAAAAAATTAATTTTGAAAAATGATTCTGACAAATCACAGTAGGTACCTATGCGAGGGATCTTATGTCATATCTTAAACAAACACAAAGATCATACATACTGCTTAGATCACTGACTATTATAATTGAAATCGACCATGACTAAACAATTAATTGTTGATGTGCAAATTATTATAATTCACTTTTTTTTTAACACAATACACCGTATGTAGCGCAGGGTAGGCAAAGGGAACCTGGGACCCGGGTGCTTAGCTCCTTCCACCCTTTCTGCCGAGTTTTGAAAACATTAGGCATTGAGTGGCGGTGCTCAATGCTGCGCTTTGACTCATTTCCAGAATGGAGAATTTTAAATATAAAATATTTCTTCACATGATAATCAAACCCACAGCTTTTCATGGGTTACAGTTAGACACTTGTCTTGTGTCCCTACACTATGATTGGTCTAAATATAATATGCAAATCAAAAGAATGGTAATCAAAGGAATATTCAACACCAGTGTTGAATTCTTATATATATAAAAATAAGATTTATTCCGTCATAAAATAAAAATGCTTATTATTGAATTCTTAGTTTATTTTGTTAATAATATAATGATTTTAAATACAAAGATATACAAAGGCAAAAAAAACCCTTAAAATGTATTATTTTACTTACTATATTTTTAAATCACATTTACTGGAAGACTGGAATGATTTTTAAAATATGTCTATGTCCAAGACACTTGTAATATATGTATTGATTTATAATTATAACTACATTGCACATTATTACACAATAATTACGAAGCATACAATAGTTATATCTACATACTATCTTAAATTGTAAACAAATATCAATATGGTAACAACATTATTTAAAAATTACAATTTTACTTATCTAAAGCTGAAAATAATGTATATTTGATGTCAGTATATTCTTCAACTCCATGTTTACTTCCCTCCCTACCTATTCCAGACTCTTTAATTCCTCCAAATGGAGCCTCAGTACTGGAAAGTAGGCCATCATTAATAGCTACCATACCAAAGTCTAACCGTCGAGATAGTCGAAATGCTTGACCAACATCTTTAGTAAAAACGTAAGATCCGAGGCCGCTCCTTGTGCTGTTAGCAATAGTTATAGCTTCATCTTCCGTTTCAAATTTATGGCAAACAGCAATGGGGCCAAAGATTTCTTCGCCATATATATTCATTTCAGGCTTCACATCTGTAAGAATAGTAGACTCGAAAAATTTATTACCAATTGCAGTTGCTGGTTTACCACCAATCACAGCTTTTGCACCTTTTGATAAGGCATCATCTACTAGACTTGTTACTTTCTTTGTTTGTTCCATATTTATCAATGGTCCACATGTCACACCTGCCTTCACTCCTGGCCCCATGACACAACCCTTTGCAATTTTGTTCTTGAAAAGTTGGATAAACTTATCAAACACATCTTTATGTATAAAAAATCTATTGGCACAAACACATGCTTGTCCATTGTTTCTGAATTTCGCAATCATTGCATTTTCTACAGCATGTTCAATATCAGCAGAGGGGAAAACAATGAAAGGGGCATTTCCACCTAATTCAAGACTTACACGCTTTATTCCTTTTGATGCCATTCCATACAAAATTTTACCTACATGAGTTGAACCTGTGAATGAAATGCATCCTACACTTGGATCTTCACACATAACTTGTCCAACAGCAGGGGCATTTTTTCGGCTTGAAGTAACAACATTAATAACACCTTTAGGCACTCCAGCCTCTTCTGCTAATTGCACAGCTGCTAGAGCAGTTAATGGAGTATCCTCCGCAGGTTTTATAACACAAGTACACCCAGCTGCCATTAACGCACCAACTTTTCTTGTAATCATTGCAAATGGAAAGTTCCATGGTGTTATAACAGACACAACTCCCAAAGGCTGTCTTGTTACCATTATTGTCTTATTGGGCCAAGGACTAGGTATTATCTCACCATTAACATGCCGGGCAGTATCAGCAAACCACTCAAGAAAAGAATTTCCATATGCAATTTCTCCTTTCGATTCAGCCAATGGTTTGCCAGCTTCAGCAGTAACTAATTGGGCTAGAGAATCCGTATTTTTTGCACAGATATCAAACCATTTCCTTAATATTGAAGAACGTTCTTTTGCTGTAGTGTCTTTCCAACTCTGGAAAGCGTTAGCGGCAGCGTCAACGGCTTTCTTAGCGTCTCTGGAGTCCATATCGGGAATCTCCGCAATAACACTGTCATCGGCCGGATTCATCACAGGAAACACGGCATTACTTTGCGCGTTAACCCATTCGCCATTAATGTAGGCATTTTTCTTTAATAAATGCATGGTGCGATTTGCGTTTAAGTATACGCTACAGGTTCGAAGCAAGCCGACTCGTAAAATGATCATATCTTAATTACACTCCTTATATATAGTTGATATCGCTAACAAAACTTTATATTTTTAAAACTGATAATGATGTTATAATATAATAATATAAATATAGCGAATTATAATATGACTTGATAAGATATATCACTAAAAACACTGATACAACGTCAAACGTATGTATTGTATCGAATAACAGCCACAGGAAAAAGATACTTAAATAATAAAATTGAAAAGATTTATATACGAGTTCGAGTTATACAATCTAGCATAAACCGGTGACCCGAGTTTATGCTGGCAGCTGACAGTGACAGATATCCGTCAGATTGGTCATAGATAAAAAATGAATCTGCTGTTGTTTATAGCTATAAAAGTATTAAAGAACCTTATTTGTATCTACAATTTTTGGAAGTGCCGAGCAAAAAATATTTATTGAACACATGTATAATGACATTTTTAAAAAACAAAAATATACACTTTTAAAATACAACAATATATGAGAAAATCTACTTTGGGAGCCGACGAAAATTGATAATTTGTAGTATGATAGAATGCAAAATAATGTTTTTTTAAAATGGTCGTCTGTTTGTCGGTTTGACAGTTTATCTGTTGCTGTCTGAGCATTTATATACGCTCATTTCAGAAAAAGCTAAACCGATATAAATTCTGCTTTCACTATTATATTTTGGTAATTATATTTATTATATATATATTTTAGATTTGTATCTCTTTCTAACGTGCATTCTCCTATTGTGTAATTTTATCTCTTATTCACCGTACAGTCTTCCGTTCAGTTCTCTATTCAACAATTCATTCACAAAGTGATTAGTGCTGATCTGGCACTCTTGGGACGCGCTTAATAAAGAACAACAATAACAATTTATATTAACAATTTATTTATAAATAAACAATTATGTAGCGACCGTAAGTGGTGACTAAATATAATTTTAAAAAACTTCGAGGTATTTATATAAATAAATATTTCATTTCCTTTCATGCCATGAAATATTTATTTATATATATATTTCATTTCCTCGAGTGGGGCTCGAATCCACAACCAATCGATTTTACAGTCATAATTTGTACCCCTGCGCCATGACTGGCCTGAATATAATTTTTTATCATTTATAATTGTTCGATTGCTATGCTATGGTAAACGTTTATTACATGAATACATTCTACATACATACATTTAACATTTAAAATATTGAACACAAAATTCTATAACAAGTAAATAATATCCTTTGATGTTAGGGGTTATAACATGTTTTAAATAAAACTATTTAACCCGATTAATGGCGTATATTTAGTATTATATTTTTATAACTCATAAATGTATAATTATAATAAATATAGTTAGTTCGGTCAAAGAATAAAATAACTTAAGAAAGTTTTCTCGTACGTTGCCGGTAGACACAAAAAGGTGAAATATTATAATTTAAACAGTGTAAAGACTTACCGGCAGTCATGCACCTTTTCTTCTATAGATTTTTGCTGTTGTAATTTTTCATAAAATCCTTTCCACATTGATTCTTCGTCCATTGTTTGGAAATAATACAATTGTTTCTGATTATTATTTTTTCCAATTTCTTGAGTATTATCACTTTGCAAATACAATATGTCTTCTCACAAGACCAATGACGCGATTACAATATACCTGACTGAATCACCGAAAAGAACGAGTCATAATATCTACGTAAGTGACGTAAACACTGATCTTAACTTAACTGAGATTCGTCCGTTGAATAAGCGTCTGATGAATAGGGGCAAAGGAAGTTTTACTTGTTAGGTTACTGACACGAGTCACACATTACACTAACAATAACATATTTAGGCAATCGATGTCGGAAACTTGTTTTATTTTTTCTTTATTAAGCCGCGTGTTTGAATAATTATTATATACGATTCTAGTTGGCGGTGAACTAAATAAAACTGACGTAATCCAAGGCAGCCACACTCGCCAGTCACCGCTCAGCGCTCGGCTGTGCAACAAAGAGGTTCGTTAACGCATGTGACTTTCTTATGACACACAATCAGTATGCAAACACTGTTATATTTAACAAGACTTCCTGTGTTTTTAAAAAGTAAATTAAATTTACTTGATATTATATTTTATATTTAATTGAATGAATTAGGATTGAAAATTCTTTATTTAAATAATTAGTTGATGTTTTATCAAAATTTATACAGCCATATCACATACCTGTAAGTTAAAATTTGAAAAACGGTATTTCATATTCAATGACAAGAAAAACAGATAGATTACTTTAAGTTACGGTCATGGATTTTTCTTAGTAAATATGCACTTAGATTTGTTTAGAAAGTATAAAAACCTTTTAAATGTCACTTTTTATACGCATAGTTATCTATTACGCACTTACAAAAATTAAAGCTTGATAAACAAAAACTTGTATTACACAAAAAGTGTAACAACATCCGCTGAACTAGTTTTTTAAGTATAAATTATTTATTATAATACCTAACTAAATTATTTATCTAACAAATCTAATGTTTCTAAGATTAGATTTTTTTCTATTTCTTTTTTCCTAGTTATACAGAATTGTCGCCTTTTATGTATTATTAGCCTTATATATATTTTTCCAGCATAAACTACATACTCCAGTTTTTTTACAAAAAAAATTGACGAACAATTTAGTGACCTCGAAATAGCCCCATTAATGTTGTTTACATTTACCAAGTACTTTTATAACCTTGGTAGAATCTTACTACAGAATTGAATAATTGGTGAGTACAACGCGCCACAGTCAAAAATACTTCCCGCATAAGTGATTAAATTAATATATGTTTAGTAACATCAGCTGCACGCTGTATCCCGCACACAGCAGGGTAGTCAGAGGGAACCTCGGTGTCAAGACACTCCGTTCTCCACTTTCTACCGAATTCTGGAGGCATTGCGTGTTGAGTGACAGAACTCAACGCCGCAATACGAAACACATTTAATATTTTTTGTCTGCTTATCTGTGCGTTTGTTCATGCTGATCTCAGAATCGGCTTTACCGATTTAAGTGTAGTTTTTATTATTATATTTAGGCAGACTTCAATCAGCATTGTCTATTTCATTTTAATCGGTTTATAAAAATAGCAACTGCAGTAACAGACATTAATTGTCAATAGCGAGTTAGTCGTTATGCAGTTATGTGCAGTTGAGGATCAGAATAGACCTTCAATTAACTTCGCATTTATTGCTTGGAAATACACCGAGTACATTATATCTTAGGCATTATTTTAACTACAGATAACATAATATGAAGAATCCATCAAGATTTACAATTTTCTTGCATGCTTCGATTTCAATGATTACATAGAAATATCATAAGCAGTATTGAAATTTCGTATTTGATTTGGCGCCTCTTTTAGTACATAGCTATATACGCCTATGAATTAATAATTGCGTGCACAGGTAGGTATGGGTTTGAAATATTTTTCGACCTGCTTCCAACCTGTATATTGTTTTATTCTAGATATGATATTTAAAGTTCACTCCTATGTCCTGTCCTGTGTCCGTTCTTTCTGCCGAATTTTTATGACGCTGTGGAACTCAACGCCTCGCTTTGCCTTATTACTAGAGCGAAACAATGAAAATAATTATTATCCCGAATAAGAATCGAACCCACAACGTGTAATGTTTCCAGTCAGGCGCTATACTGCTGCGCCATAAGGGCCTCCAATGTAACAAAATTAGTATGTGTACTAAAAGAAAAATATTATTTTCCTATAGCACTCCATTGAATATATAAATTATAACTTTTCTAACCGGGATCTCGTAATCGACATCGTTAATAGACTTTTTACGCAAATTGTTTGTGATAATGGCAAAACTGAATTAAAATTCTACACATATATGTAGACATATAGCATTACATTAAACGGTTTTTTAATAGAAATTTGCAGTTTTAAAAGGCATTTAAAATAATTTAGTAGATTGAATAAATATTGTTTATACAGACAGTAAATTTGATTCAATCTTACTAGAAAGATAATATATATATATACATTGTCTTCGTTCTTCGCTAATTTTAAAGAAAGCTGACCTAAACCTAGTTGATACCTACACTACATATCGAGTTACGGGTATATTAAATGCCACTAGGATATACATTCTCTTGTAAAATAAGTTCAAGTTTACCCAGCTTGAGCAAATGTTAATATTTTTATAGTTTTACTGTAAATATGACTCATCAATATACTGTAAACTGTTAAGTAAGAAGAGTGCCGTTATGCTGTTTTTTTCTCAGGGGAATCGAATGCGCATGTGTAGACTATCAGCCAAGGAACGTCGATCAGACGGACAGACGTCAGAGAATGTAGTTATTTACTTGTTTTGTAAATATATACATTTTCTTTTATATTTATTATTGATAATATAATAGAAGTGAACTTATAAACTTGGAGGAAAATACTTTTTAAATACTTATAGGTATGGTGTATAATTATACAGTATATAAATACGGTTATGTACTTCATATATATCTATTGCAGTAAGTAGCAATTATAACCCTTCTATATTAGTGACTCATTAAATACATTAGACATGAATATTAACCGCAAAACAGAAATAGGTAAATAGTCTGGTAACTGATGGCTTTATGTTATTAATATAATAGTTAAGTTTCGTTATTATACTTATATATCCTTATAGATACCAAGATGTTATTTTATTATACATACAAGCAAATTTCAGTGGGTGGAATCAAAAATGGCTGGCGACTCTGTTTTTTTATTGCATGATCTAACCTCCTTTTGGTACAAGAAATCATTTATACAGTTAAATGCATACAACTAGTGACAAATAAAAATATACGTTGACATGATATGAGACAGTTTAATCTCCAACCAACATGCTAAGTAAACGAAATTATTAATCCCAGTTATTCAGAATATAAACACATGCCGTCACTACATTATTGCGAATTTTTAAAATGAGAAATATTTGTACACGGAATAAACGTATATTTATTATAAAAAAATATGCTCTTGTGAAAAATACACATATTTGAGTGTTTAGTTGTGTGTGTGTAATTACTAATTAAGTTTTTGTCCACTTATATCCAATTAATAGGTAAACGAAGTTCAATACTCTATAGTTATCTTAAATAAAATTTATAATTCATATTGGCAAATGTCGCAACAAATTTATCTAAAGTCAAATGTTATCAACATTAAACAAAATACTGACAAAGGAAAATTGCTAGTGCTCGTGTTAATTTATTAACATTATAATATAACTAGTGTTGTTAAATAAAAAATTCTCACTTCCGCCGGCTGATGATTTCTTTTTCTTGCAACTTTTTATACACAAATCCCCAAGGGTCCTCGCGAGCTGTTTTATCCATTTTTTTTAGAGTAACATTAATTCACTTTAATATAATCACTATTATAGAAAATATAGAAAAAGATAACACAAAAAAAAATTAAAAATACACTTATATTATACAAATAGCGGTAGCACCGGTTTGCGTTAGTTTTCAGGCTTCACGCAGCGCGGGTTGCCGGTGACTGTTCGACAATACCAACTGCTTGGAGCTTTGTTTGTGCGAGGTTTATAACCTACTCCAGTTTTTTAGAGATCCGAAGGTTGGCTGCGGGAATCCCGGCTATTGTTATAATCATATTATAGCGGGATTAACATCTTTCAACACAAAACCCCATGCATAACCAGCCAATTAAATTATAATTTCATTTAATTATAATTATCGCGTTATAATTTAATTTTTTTTTTACATAATACAGTAGATGAATAATAAATTAATAAAAATATTTATTAAGATATATTTCTTGAAAAGGACGTATTTCTACATTTACTTAAAAATATATGTATAGTCGTTTATATCGCAAAAACGCGTATTTCGATACTACAAAGCCACAGAAGGAAGACACTCCGACTAAATTAAATATTTAATTCACTTGAGTGGGAATCGAACTTACTTATACCGTGTATAAATTTAAATTTAAAAAAATGATCAGCTTGTTCGCCTAGCATTTTAGAATTTTTACCAAGAATTTGTTGTTTGTAACGTTGCATTCTTATATCACATAACTGTACTAATTACCACATGTTGATGTAACAGATATTTTTATATATTTAATATAAATTCTCTGTGGGTGTAGGTATAAATATGAAACAGACATATGCAGTCGAGTGCGTGGGCAAAGTGCATTACAATTGCTGTCAAGATGTTCATGACTTACTGTCGTGTGATTGTTATGCTAATAGTTCCTCATTGTGTGTATTGGTAAGTTGGGACTGCCCATCGCTCCCCAATGGTTAACCTAATTAAGAAACTGCCAATATTTTCTTCACTTTTGTAGCTGTTCTGAATTATCCAATTTCGAATACACTAAGATTCCTTTAATATAATTTTTCATGTCTGTTAAATTATTATAGAGTTTGAGCTATATATTTAATAAATAAATAATTTTTAAAACCCGATTAATTGAAGTTTAGATAATAAAATTTTCATAAGTACAAGTTCTTATAACTAAAAAAAAAGAAAGAGTTCTTTTTATTTATCAAAGGATAATTAAAAGAAAATCTTTATTTTTATATATATCTATAACAATTGGGTATGGTTAGTAATTGGTGTTTTGAGGTTTATTTACGTAAAAAGCAAACAAAATAAATAAACATGTGGTTTATTCATTGTGTCTGACCTACGCAACAATAAGCTTAAAGTCCCACTCCGGGGAATATATCTGTTTATATATATGTTTATTAATTATATATATTATATTATGTACCCTGTGGGTATTTCCCCAGTCTTTATCTATTAAAATTACAAAATAGAATAATAAAAATATAAAATCAAAGTTTTAGATTTTATCAATACTATCTTTACATATCTACTACGAACAAATCGAGACTTTTTGACACTTAGTTTATAAATGTTTTTTAAGGGTTCCGTTCCTCAAAAAACCGGTCTGTATGTCTGTCCATCTCTTGAGACCAAGATCTCAAGAAAGTTTCAGGTAAGTAGCTGAGATGAATATAAAATAATTAGGTTTACGAATAAAATTAAACTTCTAAGTTAACGTAATCAAAAGATCTGAGCGTTGATACATAGTTTTTACTGCAATTTTGGAAGTACCCGTGGGCCTATTAATATGAAAACCGGCAAGAACTGAGAACCTACAATAAAGAGAAAATATATAGAAATGGAAATGTAGAGGTCTGTCATAGAAAAATCATGACAAACTCTTGTTTGAAGTTCATTTCATACAAATGTAGTAGTGGAGCAGGGGTACAAGCATGCGACTGTAATCGCTACAGGTTGAGAGTTCGATTCCCACTCGTGGATTAATATTTTGCATTATCTCGCCCTGGTAACGAGGCACATCGCGACGTTGAGTATCGCAATTCAACTTGAAATGCGGCGGAAAGTGGGTAATCGAAGTGTCTTGACACTAGGTTTACAAGTTTTTTCTACTTCATTGTGGGGCTTTAAAGAATCCTGGAAAATGTGGGCATACGCCCACATACCCGCTCTTAAGATAAACTTAAAGTTGTCATCTTTATTCGCCGCATTATCAAAACCGGAAGGGTATTTTCCGTTGACTAGTACGAATAATAAAAAAACAGAAAAATGGAAATTAATAACTAACTAATTAATCAGCTTCATGCTGTGAACCGCAACACAGCAGGGTAGGCAGAGGGAACCTAGTGTCAAGACAGTCCGCTCCTCACTTTCTGTCGAACGGTGGAGGCATTGCGTGTAGAGTGGCAGAACTCATCGAACTTTACCTCTACACCAGAGCGAAGATATAATTGTAAGTAAATATTTCTTTTCCTCGAGTGGGGATCGAACCCACAACCGTCGTGTTACAGTCACACCCTTGTGCCGCTGCGCCACGACGGCCTCGAATGTTTACTTAACAAGAAATATATTTGTTTTTTTGCAGTACATTCCAGTCATTCTTATGTACAATACAATGTAATCTGCGAATTATAATCTTATATAACACCTTATTAATGCCAAATTCTATCAAACGCTGCGTGTAAGAAAATCAATTTAAGAATACCCAGCACGGGGAAAAAATACTAATTACGTCTTCATTAAATTGAACAACTAGTTGAAGAGGTCACATTATAATAATATAGATAGGTTTTCCTTTTATACACAATACAAAAATAGATCATTAAAATAATTATAAGGTATAAATTCAAATGTTATATATTATGTAATCAATTTATTAAATTCAAATTTTCGAGACATGGCGTGGTACCAGAGCTAAAAAACTAAAAATTTAATAATTAATTCCCCAATTAACAAAGTAGGAATCAAACTCTCATCGTCGCGTTACAGACACACGGTTGAGCCCCACCGCCACGACGCTTTCATTTAATAATTACAAATATACAATTCTATAGCAAATTTAACAGTAGAATATAATAGAATGACACAAATTAAAAAATAATATGATTAAAAAAAGAAATATTTTATTGCGCACAATGCGCATTGCATTTGCAGGGGGCAGCTATTAATTAAATATAAAATCTATATATATATATATATGTAATATTTCTACGTTCTAATAAATACAAAAAATATATTTGAAATAGAAGAAGATGGTATTGTAACAATATGAACAAAATATTTTTTTAAGACCTTCATTTAATCTATAACAAACTGTAGTTATTCTAAGTTACACGATTGATTAACCATCGTGGCGCACTAGGTAGTGTAAGCGCGGATGTTGTGGGTTCGATATAAAATCTGGGTTTGCAAATTGACTAAGAGTATTTGTTACTGGTTTTTGTTTTTAATTATTTTGGAAATATAACTATTAAACATAACGCCATCTACCCGTTGTTCAGGTAAATATTGTACATTTCTCTTAAAAAAATGTTTAAACGAGTAGCATCAATATTATACTGCCTACTGGTGATACGCACGCAGTTTAAAAAAACTTATATTCTTTAAAAAGACAACTAAATAGATTATCATATATATAATAAATGCGATATAATAAAAAATATTAACAACAACAATAAAAACATCAAAAAATATTAAATCGATTTTGTAAAAAAAAAATATTTTTCTTGGTAATAATAAAAAAATATCTTTCAATATCTAAATATTCAATTTATTTGTTAACACGACAGGTAATTACAAAATTGTGTCAGTTTAGCAGCATAAAGCAATTGTAACACTTTTATTGTATTTTGCTGTAAGGCTTCAAATTCTTAAGCATTTACTTTGAATATATTAATTATTATCACAGATAAATAACATTAAAATGTCTACATTAGATTTACGTCTATTAAGAAAATATATTTATCATACGATAATGATCGACGAAATGACGAACGACTGAAAAATACCACTTTACTAATCTACTAATATATTTATTTTTAAACCATGTTTTGAGCTTTTCATTCTTAAATTTTAAAAAATTCCAACTTAAATTAAATGATAATGAAGTTTTCACATTATTGCAACAGATGGAGTCACCGTGTTTACAATGTGGCTTCGATTTAAGGTTAAATGTGGACAAACTACAAAGTATAGTATGTAAAAATAGATGATGTACGTAACTTGCTATTAGTTGTTTTTAAATGGTCAACTAGAGTAAACTATATAAATTACAAAAATTATAATTAATAATATCTAGTTTGTCATTTCTAAAAGTTAAAGTTATGTGTACATATGCATTATGCACTTATTATTTTAGTTGTATGATTACGACGATTAAAATTTATTCGGTATCCCGATTTTTAGCCCAAAATTGAAATATCCCGAGCGGAACAGACGTGGACACATAAACATCGCTTTTCGTGGATATCACGCACTTTGAGAAATATATATACTCGTATTTAAATAAGTTACTAATAAATGTAGAGATAAAAATCCCGCAACTCACGTATTTATTAGTAAGTATGTAACAGTTACGATTTTTTAAAGATGTACAGATATAGTTGTAAATTGAACTGTCCAGACAGAACCGCTAGGTGCTTTCTAGCAAAGAAAACATGTTTTTCCTTAATTGATCTCATCTAGAATAGTTTCAACTTAAACACATTTAACCTAGTTTCTTACATTTTTTTTATATTAAAGGGTAAATGTTTTATAAAGTTTAAGATTTTTTAAAACGTAACGTATTTAAAAATGTACACATGAGTCACTCACCTACTTAGATTAGCCTCTGGTTTCTTTCCGCGCCAACGAAGTATGCAATCAAAAGTTCCTTTTCTAAAAGGAGGTTTAATTAACTTCCACCGCTTGCGCATGTCTAAAGTACTTCCTGGATCCACTGATTTCTGACTAAGGATATCGGGTTCGGAAATTCCTTTTTTCAATTCACTAACACTATTGTACTTAAAACACTTATTAAATTTAAGCATCAACACAGAATCACCAGGGGGGCATGTCTTCCTGTTCGTGATAGGTGTGGATGTAACAAAATTTGCAGTGCTATGTCTGAAATCTATACCACTATCTCCAAAATCTGCAATACTCGGCACATCTTCGCAAATACTATGCAAGGTGCGTCTGCCGCTCGGAGCATTTTTTGCATTTAAAATGCTGTTTGCTTCGAAATTTTTACTCTTCATTGTGTGACCAATGTCGACAAATGCGGAGATATCTTCACAACTTTTTGCATTGTACTTTGAGAGACTAAACCTTTGTTGAACTTCTTCATTCGCTTTCGGGTCAGGAGTATCCATGACACCAATATTAACAAGATTATCTTCACTTTTCGAGGCTTTTAAATTTCTCTTTGGCTTTTTTAGTCTCGCGGGACGCACGGGTGGTTCCTCTGGACACTTTGGTAACGTAAATCGGTGCTCGTCCGTCCTCCTATTAGGTCTAGAGTACTTTGCGATAATTCTATTTATTTCAGTGCTGTTTTTGCGTCTGTTTATGTGCCGTTTGAAGTGAAGTGGTTGTTGATAAGAGTCGGCCACGCTCGTCCCGGCGACCCGGGCTGACCTCTCGCGCCATTCTGTGACTTTGTTCTCGATGAGCCGCTGCAGTTCAAGCGCTCGCATCATAGGACCTAATTCTGGCATTGTCTCCTATTTATTTTATCCAAACACAATTTATCTAAAATCTTAACTTTGTTTTCTTTATAGGTCACTGATGGTTGACTTAAGCTTAATATGCATCTTAATTATGATCACATCTGTTGAATGTCTGGTGTGAGTAATAAGTCTCGTCACATCTGTCGGTCACTGTAACAAAAGAGTCAGAATTAAATTAAAGATAATTAAAATAAAGAACTATCTATCTCTATATTTCCTAAAATACACATAAATTTTTTTATAGGATGCATAGCCGCGATTTCTACGACGACGCACCACCAACGTTCTTCCGAAAATACTTAACTTGGCTGCCTCCGATTGCATGTTTGTAATAGTATTCATACAGATGTTAAATATTAAGTTAACTACAATACAACTAAATTACAACAAACCAACAATTAACTATTTAAATATGCACTCTGACGTAGTGATCGTAACTAGTATATAATATAGTTATCAATTCACTGTAGACTAATATATGAAAGTGTCCCAAGAGAATTACTATAACATTATGTCATGATATTTATAAAAGAAAGTATAGAAAACACACAATAATAAAAAATATAACAAAAACTAAATAATCTACGAACAAATTACCTCGTGAATTAAATTGATTTGATTATTCTATATTATGTAGATAAACGATAATTAAATTGTGCTCCAATATCCGACATTGAAATATTTACTTTCAATTGTTTATTTTCAAATACCTCTTTAGAATGCTGACTTATATCTTAAACTTGAGAATATTCAACTGAAGAACACGTACTACGAACCTTACATGATAGATAAGCATTGATAAGAGCCTAAGAGTAGATAACCAATTTAAATTGCGAAATATACGTCACCTTGAATTTAAATATAACATAAATATTTCACTTAGTTCGTGTATGTTATAGTAAATTATAACATACACGATTTATTTTATACATTGTCTACTTTCAGACATAAATAATAATTAAGTAGGAACCTACACCTATATGTATCTATAGGCGTTTCCAGATTTATAAATCTAGATAATCAATACTTTAGCTATGACTTATAATATATTTTTTCAGATTCACGCTGTATCCCGTCTATGGCAAGGTCGACAAAGGGAAACTTGGAACCTAGTGTAAAGATACTGCGTCCACAATAGGCCACTTCCGTGTTTTAAGTGGCAAGTGGCAGTGGAAACTCCACACCACTCTTTGCCTCGGAAATGAAAACGTTAAACATTTCATTTCTTCGAATGGGAATCGAATCCACAGCCTGGCACATTTAAAGTCACACGCTTTTCCCCGAGCGCCATGAGAGGCCATGGCAGGTATATTACCATATTATTATAATGTATTTATATTTAATACATTTGGGACTAACAATGCTATTTTACTATTACAGAGTTTGAATAAAAAATTTCTCAGTGAATCTACAATTGCATAATACACAAATCGGTCTGCTGAACATGTAGGTCTTACATGTTTTGGAATTCTAATTCATGCCATTGCTCTTTTTCTTCTACTGCCATAGAATACATATATCAACTTTACATAAAGAAAAATTATACGATAAGAATGTGTAGAATGTAAATAATAGTAATTTATTATTTCTTAGAACCATATAGGTAAGTCTATTATAATAAAAACAAGTGTTTAGAGGATGTAGTTAATTTTAACATTATCGTATTGTGATTTCATATGTATATTATATGTACATTGTAGTAATTACGCGATAGGATGCACATATTATAAAATATTAATTGTACTTACAAATATTAATTGTTATAACATAATTTTTTTATTAAATTATAGATTTAAAAATATATTTGCAGTTATTTCTCATCAATAATAAATGAAATTTTTTTTTTATTCTGACGTATAGTCGCGTGAATATCTGTTTTAAATAGCGTTTGGTTTGACGACTCTAACATAGCGTTCATGGTGTTATTAGATTCACTGATCAGTCATTATTATAAGAATATTCTAACTCTTATTTTATTATAAGTTTAACCGAATATTTATAAAAAAGAAATTAAATATAAATTATGTAACAATTTCAATGACCCTAAAAAAACTATTAATTAATATGAAACAAACACAAATTTTGCGACAACGACGCTCTAACTCCTGATGAATGAAAGCTTTTTATAACTAGATTTTCGTTTCCATTTTTAATGGTCTAACAACTGATTATATAAATTTGTAATTTATTTTATCTCTCACATTTAAAAAAATTGTTTTCCTATGATAACATTTTGATAATATACATGAGAGAGAACACGGACTGTTATTAACACTTAGGTACCTACTTCGGAAACCTAATTAGACAATGTCGAAAGAGGTGATCGTCTAAATTTAAAGTGTATGAAACATACGCAGATGATGTTAGAATCACCTTCAAAATCATCATTAAAGCTAAGCTTCATGAAAATGGCTATTGATATCCATCTACCAAAAAAAACAGCACCATTTTAGAAAAAAAATATAAATGATTTTCAAAAAAAACATTTATAAACCAATTCTTTTTAATTCTAAAGTAAAGAATATATATTTTCTTACTGGTTTGAAAAATCCTTCATTATCAAACACACCACTAACACTTCACCGCTGTTCAGACAGGTTCCCAGTAACGCGACCTAAGATCAGCGCCCACTTGACACCCTTGCGTGTAAGGTGCGTCAGTCCGCACGTGCAGCGACGCCACGTGCAGATTCCACAGTGAGCCAGCGTTCCAGGCGAACGCTCCTGCACTTGACTCATACTAGATTGTATGAGCCCCATCCTACCACTATTACTACAATGGCCCGAATCAACTGGCCATACAGTTTACACGCAAAAATGTTACTTCAATTGTATTCTATTACATTTATTGTCACGCCCGTTATCACCAGAACTATATTCAGCAGATCATGAAAAATTGTATTATCTCTAATGTCATATATTTATATAACAATATTTGAATGAGTGCGATATTTAAATAAATGTTCGAAATTTTTATAAATTATCTTTAGCAAAAATCGATAAAATTAGGAGGACAGTAAAATAAGAATCCCATTGCCTACTTATCTTGTATACTTACATCATTGTGCATTAAATATAAAATTAACATTATATTTTTAATGCACAATAGTTTGACTAGATTTATGTCACTTTAAAATGTACTCATACATTACGGCTACCGATTTCTCTACAAAACGTCGCTAGATCCGTAGATCGTTTGCTGACCGCGAGCGCGGCTGCATAATAAATTACTTACTTCCGAAATCATTGTATTTTCATTGTATAAGTACACACTATTGATTAAAAATATCCTGTTTTGCCTTTATATGGTGATTTACGAAGCAAACTCTTTTTATTACAAAATTTATACACTTAGGTAAATTGGGAAATATATTATGTATATACTGAGTCTGTAGCGTTAAGACACTGGTGCCTTCGACCACCCCTCTAGGGACATAGCGTGAAACTATTAATAACCTAATTATTTATATATAATCAACAAAATTCTTGTAATCGAAAAAGTAAATTAAATATTTGGACGGGAGGTGAAGAACTGTATATTATACGAGTATTATAATAATGAAGAAAACAATACAATCTCTTTCAAAAGTAGCTCATTTACTTTCTATAAAATGGCGATTTTGTGCTCACAAAATACTTGTACATTGTATTATAATGTTTATACTTTATTGTTATACAGGTAATAGGTATAGAATAGAAACAAAGTAAATTCCTTGAGTGATTCCGACATCGATGCTCCATTTCCGAAGCGCGACAGGCAGCTAATAGTTGATTATCTATTTGCCTGTACGAGGGGCGCTGTGGCGGTGCGGGCGTGACAATGGCTTCCGCCAAGTTCATTGTCATTTGTCCTATATGCAGTGCTCAGCGTGCAACCAGGAACGAGCGCTGCACAAAGAAAAGATAGCTTTCTATTGTAACTAATTGTATAATAGAAATATAATTTAACTTGAATTTGTTTTTTTTT
>JBAIZZ010000310.1:188951-208783 GCA_037355905.1 Heliconius aoede
CCCCCCTCTTTCCAGAATGCCTAGCTTGAAGCCTAGTTTATGTAGCAGATAAAATAAAATACAATTATAGCTAATAATTTTGCAACTAGTTGAAAAAAGTATGGAAGGATTTAATATTATTTACACCCCACTCATTATTTATTTATTTTGCAATTTCCAATGCCTTAAGTTTGCCTGGAAGAAATCGCTATTTCAGTGATAAGGTCGCCTATTGTACATGTTCTTTTATTTCTTTTTTGTGGTGTACAATAAAGAGTTTATTAAATTTATTAAATTAAATTAAGACTATGCGTCTATAGTGTATAGTTAAAATAAATAATTTAAAAAATACCTCATTTAAGGAATGCTTAGCTCGTCTGTACATAGAATTTGAGATATAGTTTGGAGATATTATTTCAGCAATCCAACCAACATTTTGAACTGGTTCTGGTTCAGATAGCATTTTCAGCAAGATTTCATCTCTTTTTTCTTCTGTCAGAGCTTTTGAATCAGCACACCCTAAAGATTGTAATACATTTTTCTGGTTCACTGGGCAATATGCTATAGCATATACCATTGGACCTGAAATAGAAAAGTTGGATGGAAAAGTAGTTATTTTATTAGAATATTCAAACATACCATTCCATAATATTTGCACAAATATGTTTTTAAGAATATATCCAAAGTACATTTACATATACAAATAAGAATTTTAAGTGAAACACTAAATAATATTTACATAAGTGAAATAAAATTTGTATCTAGAGAAGAGAGGGCCAAAGTTAACTTTTAATTGACAATACGAAAATCCACATGAATATTTTTACTGTGTAGTGCAACACTAAAACAATGTCAACATTTAAAAATATCCAAGTTCAAATTAATAAAAAATCCCAAACGTTTTTTGAGTTAAATTTAACAGATCTTTTTGTTTCTTAATTTTTCAGCTTCAAAAGAAAAGAAAAGAAAAGAAAGTGGCACCAGGCTTTCAACAGCAAAAATTGTTAAGCAACTATTATCACATTATAAGAGACTGAACTGCTTATACATAACATTTTAAGACAGCCATAAAAATGTGAAAAAATATCAAAATTTGGATTTAAGTAACTTTTACTTAGGAATAGTAAGTAAGTAATAGTAACTTTGGTCATAAGATTACTACAAATAATGTAAGCTTTTCTTACCCAAGACTGGACCACGACCCGCCTCATCAACTCCAAGCATGCAAGGTTCAGACTTACAAATATCGGGAACCACAGAATGGTTTATAAATTTCTTAAAATTGTCATTTAACTTAATAAATTCTTCCAGGGCCTCCAATGAATTCATTTTTAACGACGAAATATATTTAACGTATATGTAATCACACAGGACGTAAAAACGTATTCAAAATATTTTTACAACGTGATGTGAGGATTTAAAAAAAATACTTAAATAAAAAATAACCATTAATAAACTATAAAAAATCCTTCTAAAATATTAAAATTATTTTGAATTGTATTACAAAAAATGTCAAAATTTTTGACTGTTGACAAGATACGATGCGTTCAACAATAAAGTAATAAGAACAGTCAGTCTGTCACAAGCAGATACCAGATACCTAGTTGGGAGCAGTTGGAGAATGTCAAACTCCTGTACCTCAGACATCCACAGTGCAAGCCAAATTATATGTTTAGTCCGCCTATAGTTTGCATTGTCTGAAAGGTAGAGTAGTAGGCAAAACAAGATCTAAATGCTTTGCACTATGGTTAAAATCATCGAAACTAAATGGAAACGTCCATTTGCCTTTCACATCAACCCTCTAAATTCTTTCAGCTAAATAAGAGTTCAGAAGATTGAGTGCACGTCCTCTTATGCCATAGTGGTACAGCTTCATGATCAATGTTGAATGCTGTACGGTAGTCAAAGGCATTGGACAAATCACAGAACATGCCAAGAGCATTCTGCGATCCGTCCCAAACCTCATGTATATTCTTTATAAGAGCTATACCAGAATTTGTAGATGAACGACATTATGTAAAAGCATACTGTTTATCGTGCATAAGATTATGTGAGGAGCGACAGCGTCTATTATATAACAAATCATTTTGACTGTAATACCCCATTGATCTGACATTTTCTTGACATCTATATAGGTGTAATACTCAAGTGTAATTTAAAATCTACATTACAATTACGTGTACGCTCGATATCAAAAAGTTGATAAAAATATGAACTTAACTAAACTAAATATTTTATTTAATTTGAAAATATTAACAAATATGTGCCGTGTAAGACCTTTATGATCTTACAGATATAATTGCCATACACAAAATATAATTTATAATAAATATTCAACATATTATTTTATACCTTATATACTGTAAAATAAAGAATAAAAGTCTTATTATCATGCCATAAGCACAGTAATTAAAAGCCATTTAACTCCAATAAAAATATAAATATTAACTTATTTTGCTTAACTAATGACTTTATTTATTTATTTTTGTTAATCATTCGAGATGATTACTATAACAACATCTTAATTATTATGTTTTCTATTTATTATTTAATCTGCAATTATAAATCATTATTACATTGGCCATCTAGCCTAAAGTAAAGCGACAACAGCCATCACTACGCTTAAAGCGCTCTCTGCTGCATTTGATAGGGGGACTTCAATTCCATTTCAAATTCAATGACAAAGACGCATCCATATACAGGAGTGAAGTGCAGTGTATAGCATAATATTTTTAGATGTAGAATTTAAGTGTCATCTGCTTATTTATTTTCAAAATCGTGCACGTAACAGGTAAATGTTATCATTATTTTTATTTAATTTCTTAGTGTTGAATGTTCCTCTTGTAATACCTAAACACTCGTTTGTAGGTTAGAGTAGTGCGATTTAATATGCAGAACAACCCCCAGGAGCTTTCATGGCAGGCGATTCAGGCTATTGTGGGGGTTAAACTTCCTCCAAACGTGTTGCGTTTTGATGATATCGGGTTCCACTTAGTGAATAATACGGTTTCAAGTGCTGAAGATTCAGATTCCGATGTAGAAATCGTCGAAAATGGCTGGGAGTCTGACAACAACGTATCTTCCAAGCCAGAACACTCAGATAATGAGAAAATGTCGCCAGACAGAGATCAAAGTGAATCGCCCGTTTTACATCTAGCAGAACCCGATAATAACAACTCAGGTAAAGAGTTACTGGACTATAGAGACTATTTAGTAAAAATGGATACCAAAGATATAACAGATAATGAAACTGATCAAGTGCCCCCTATACTAAACGATGATGCTGATAGCTCCAATGGAAATGTTATGTCAATTGAAAATTATTTAGAGGTGACACTATCTACAGATTCTGAGGCTAGTCATATTTGTGGCCAATGTAATCAAATGTTCACAAGTGAACAGTTGCTGACTTCACATCACTGTAGTGCTAAACCCACCGAAGAAAAGAAATACCCTTGTCATGTGTGTTCAGAAAAATTTCCCAGCTACTGGGAACTCAGGAAACACATAAATATTCATTTTCCTGGTATGCTTGACTCTAAATCAAATTTTTGTCATCTTTGCCAAAAAGATTACACTAAAACAGGGTTTACAAATCATTTAAGGAAGCATACAGGGGAACGCCCTTTTGTTTGCGAACTTTGTCATAAAGCCTTCTCCCAATCCAGTTCATTGTCAATACACATGAAGTTCCATTTAAATGTTCGCAAACATGCTTGTACAGTCTGTGAGAAAAAATTTGTAACTAAGAGTGAACTGTCTCGCCACATGACTGTTCATACTAAACAAAAGTCATACTACTGTGGAGTATGTGACAAAGCCTTTACACGGTCCGACAATATGAAGAAACATGAGAAAACACATGGATGAGAATCAGACATAGTCTGGTAACTTGTAAAAAGCATCACATATATCTATATAACTATTTATTGTTCATAAATCTGCATTATTGAATAATAGTGAAAATTTCCAACTAGTTAATTTTGGATAATTTAAATCATGATTTGTTATCTCCTAGCACAAATCACATTAATTATTGGAGTTAGGACAAATGAAGGTTTCCAAGATGCTTTTTACAAAATATTCCAATTCTCCAATTGCCAAAAATTTAGTCATATTTTGATTGTTAATAATTATTATGTGCATTGATTTTATACCAAATTGATAAATTCACAGTCTAGTTCATAATTTAGTCATTATGGTGTGTTATTGTGAGTGTTTTTACACTCTTGGTGTGCTGTAGTTGCTTTTGAAATAAGATTATATATTATATGGAGTTTATAAATGCATGTTTGGGATAATTTAAAATATTTATAATATGCCTTAGCGGGTGCTTTACTACTAGGTCACACATATCTCAATCCAAAGTTGCCTTTTAGATATGATAAAGTGATATTTTAATGGATATAAGTCAGATATTCAGTAACACTTTTGATACACTAGTTTTTTTGTATAAGATATGAAGAATTTACTGTAAATTCAATGCCTTTTTATATACTCTGAATTTGTCATTAATCTAATAATTGTTCCTGCTTCACTGGAAGAGCTTTAATAAATATATATTTTTGTAAACCTTTACTAGGTGTTGTATACCAGTTGTAAAGAGTACCTTTGCCAAATTTTAGATAAGTATTTCAAGTGATTCTTATTGTACTGTGTTGTAACCAAAGCAATAATACATTATATGTTATGTGCCTATTCTATACTACTATTAAGGGAAAGCTAAACCAAATATTTTTAAACTTTAGACGAATAATAAGAGAACCTTTTCTCTTGATATATATATAATTGGAATAATATATCAGATGTTTTCATATTTTATATGATAAATAAACATTTTAATGAGGCACTAAAAAAATGACTTCCTGTTATGATGGTCTCAGTTTCATGATTTAGTTAAGCCATCATGAACAATTAGAATAGTTAGTTAAGTTATGTATCATATATTGTAGTTTAATTAATAGAAAATATTGGAACAAACATCACAAATGTTAAACAGTGAAAATATATTTAACAATATTATATTATATTTTATCATTCTGCGAAGCTATGACCAAGTCATTTAATATATTTGTCCTTTTTATGGAACTTTAAATTTTGACTAAACGTATCTAAATCTAAAGGTATAATTGGCTAACAAACCAAAGTTATTTAAAGTTTTCTATTGTGCCACTACTATTCTTTGTCGGTTGTCGATACCAAATAATATAATAAATATTGACATTTTTTTTTTATATTTAGCATAAGGCAATAATTACATTATAATATATTTATTGTATTTAATAATTAGATTTTTAATCGCATGAATCGTTCATAGAATTAAGAATTTAGATTGAGCCAAATGGAAATACACAAAAAAATCTACAAGACTGACAACAATATTCAGAGTAGATATTAGCTCGTGCACAAATGTAACAATTATTTATTAACAACAATTTTTTACATATTTATCTAAATGCACCTTGTTATAACTCGTCATGACAATTAGAGTAAGACCATATAATTATTGATCATAAACTGTTTTATAGGAAATATAATAATTGTCGAATTTTATTAAAGAGTTGTTTGTTGCAAACCATGTTTCATTTAATATCTCAAAATTAAATAGGCCATTTTCCCTTTGTTCTAGGTTGCGCTAGCGATGTCCGCAAGGTTGCGTAATCTTAACCCATATGAGTTACATAAGTATCTAGTTAATGTTTACTGTTTGAACGCCAAGGGTACAGCGGCGTCTCTGAAACGGGACACGTCTCGAGATCGAACCGACCTCGACGTTATAAGGGAGAACCACAAATTTCTGTGGGAAGATAACGAGGTCGCCGACACTTGGGAAAAACAATTAGCTAAAAAATATTACGATAAACTATTCAAAGAGTATTGTATTTGCGACCTCAGCCGGTACAAAGAGAATAAAGTAAGTCCCTTTGTCATTTCAACGATGAATTACCTTTTTTTTTTTTATAAAATTAAAAACAAATTCGTAGAATAGTAATCATTGTATATATTTGAATTTATAATACAATGTTAAAATATAAGTAGCTACAAAACAATCGGGTAATCCCGTTCTGGAACCAATTTCGTTTGTATTATTGTGTTAAAGTTATTCACATGAAACGCTCGATAAAATGGCTGTCATCTATTTGAGCTACAAATAAATCGGCTGTACTTATTTACATTCGCTAACGGTTTTGAAGGCAACATTGTAGATATTTCTCTCCCTTTGCGCTGCGGATGATGGGGACGGTCCCCTATGGAATAGAATGTGGAACTGAATTGCCTTTTTTGCCCTCGAGACCTTCTTTTGTGCGTTGTATCGGGGAGCGCGACAATGGCCATAGTGCCTTTTTGTAGGCTAAATATAGCGCGCTCTCCCGCGCCGCACCGGTAGCGCACATCTGCCTGCCACGGTGCCACTCCTTCATTAACCGACTGTGAACATGGAAATTTTAGTTAACCTACTTTTTATTCGGGAACATTTATGTATTTGCTTGCTTATATTATATTTCAAGACACATTTCTTTATTAGACACGTAAATATTCTGAAAATGTAAATACTATTATATATGTATTTTAATTTAAACTACACTACCTATTACAAATATTATTATTTATTTAGTAATTAGTATAATATTATTATTGTTAGAATGATGGATTTTAGCATATTGTTATAAATGTTAATCTTTTACAATTGCAAAACCTTTGCTTTGTGTCAGTTAGATAAATAATATGTAATAATTGCTCAACACACCTAGAGGCACAAGCGTGTCTATCAGTGTCAACGCGATAGGCGTAGTTCGATTCTGATTTTTTTTTTCGCTCTGGTGTCGGAGCAAAGCGCGGCGCTGGGTGCTGTCGCTCAACACGCGTTGCCTGCGCAATTCGGCGAGAGTGGGGAACGGGAACTAAGTTCCCAGGTTCTCATTGCCTTTGATTTATTATCATTCTCTTTAGAATCGCTTAAGAGGCAATAAATATAAATAAAACATTTATTTTTATATATTAATTTATTTATTTTTATAAATTATATTACATAAATTAAACTTGTATTTTTTTTCTTAATCTAAAATATAAAGCGGTTGGTATTTATTTTAAAAAAGTCACCTTTTATGACTGAATAAATAAGAAATGGATATGAAATTCAACTACATTAGACAATCTAAACTATACTTTTCTTGATCTCGTATAATGTACTTACAATTGGATTTTTTTTTAAATGTATTTAATCTCTCAAGAATCTATTTAAGGTTGTAGTCACTGAGTCTTGTTTCATATTAAATACTTTAATTTTCTAGAATAACATTTACAGTCAATATAAATTAAAATTCTTCAAAATCAAACCCTATGCGTATGCCTCATGTGCAGCTATTATCTAATAATGAATAGTTCTACTGTCTATTGAATTACGATTTTGTCCAATTTGAATTTGAAAAGGTAGCATTGAGATGGCGCGTCGAAAAAGAAGTAGTGCTGGGAAAAGGACAATTCCAGTGTGGAAACAAGAGATGTATTAATGACAGTGACCTTAAATCTTGGGAAGTCAATTTTGTTTACTTAGAAGATAATGTAAAAAAGAACGCCCTCGTTAAAGTTCGTAAGTCACGAAATATAATACCTACTCCCCAAATTATTTAAAAAAAAAATTAAAACTATACGTAGATATATGTACATGTAACATAAACGATATGAGATTTATTGAAATTTCTATACCTGTTTACTATTTAAAATCCGTTTTTCTTAAATCGATGTCAGCCAAGAAAAAAATTACTCAATTTGGCAAACAGAAATTATACTATATATGTATTAGGGCAGTAAATTGGGTGTTTGTTAATTTTATATTAACTTAATTAATAATATCTCTAGCACTTTTTAAAAAAAATCTCGATGCATTTATATTATATTTCTAAGGTCTATGCCCAGAATGTTCGGAAAAATTAAATTACAAGTCGAAAAAACGTGAAGTTAAGAGGCTCAAAAAGAGTCAAAAGAAGAAAAGAAAAAGTAGCAAGAAAGCAAACACCGATGACGAAATTAGTGACGCGGAGCCAGCAGAATCCATGGCGCCATCAGAACCTTCTACTTCCGTGGAAACGACGGAGAATATTGAAAATAAAGACGAGTCGTTGTGGAAGAAAGGTATCCATTGTTTATAATGACAACTATTATTATTATTTACTAGCTTTTACCTTCGTCGCCCGCGTAGTGAACGATTGAAATAAAATTAACACAAAATATTAAGGGAGTTTGCCAAAACAAAATAGTGGAAAATGTTATTAAATCTGTTAAGTTGTTAACACAAAAAAAAATTAAAAATATTTATTTCTGATTCGTGACGATATTATTACAAGTTATAGATTAATACCAACAATTTACTTAAAACTCGTCAAAGCGCTACGCTACGTTTTTAGTCGTACTATACAATGTCAAACTTCATTTATTATGAGCATTCGTATCGTGTGGCCATCACCTCTCCTTGCCACCTGATTAAATAAAAAAAATAATAATATTTATTTAACGCTATAATCTATTGGCGTTCCAGAACACTCACTAAATCTGTGTGTATTTTAAGTATTTCATCGAATTATCCTTGTTGATCTACAAATGTCTATTAAAATTAGAATGCGTATTGCCTGAAATACAAGAAACGCAAATAGAATCTGCAAATCTCTGCTCAAGATTTCATTGCAGTCTGCCGATATCTCTATATTGAACATTTACATCCATATATACATACTATTCATACTAAAATTATAAAGCTGAAGAATGTGCTTGGGTCAACGCGCAAATCAAAGGAAATTATTCAAATTTAAAAATATATATTTTGTACTGCACAGTGTATAACTGCATACATGTATCGAGCAAGGTTAAAGGCTAAAGTAAAACGTCGTTAATCGTTTCAATGTAACCTACTGACACTTAGATGCCTACCTACCGTACATACAAAACTTCTCTTTCTCGACGGGTTTAATATGCGGGCGAACTTAAAAGCTATTAAGTAACCTTATCTATTGTCTTTGTGCTTAAAAAAAGAAATATAGCACTCATTTTTAACATATTAACTTATTCATAAACTTGTTATAGGTGTTCAAGAAATAGAAGAAAAAACTCGGGAAGAAGAATTTGAAGATTATTTAGAAGAATTGTTATTGTAAGACTGACGTGATCGTTTTGTTTAAATTGTCGAGTTTTTGAAGGATAAAAAGTTTAGTGATAAGATATTTCTTTGGCTTCACGTTGTATCCCGCATATTGCAGGGTACGCCATGAGACCTTATTGTTAAAATTCTTCGTTTTTTGGCATTCCACCTAAATTCGAGACACGGGATGTTGTGCGGAGGGATTTAATTCCACACCTTGTTTTACCAGAGCGGGAAAATGAAAACAATATATTTCCCCAGAGCAGGGCACCAAACCAATACCATGGCTTTTACAATACGACGCTTTTCGACTGCGCCACGATGGCCTCAAATAACATATCGACGGATTAGAGTGTGAACTTGCTAACAGCTTATTAAGCATATTCTCAGGAGACAAACAAATAATTTAAAAAAAACTAATACGTTATTATCAGAAAGTTAAGGTATACTATGCGTATATTATCAGATTTTCACAATTCACTCACTGTAAGACAATAATCACTGAATACACTGCTTTTTGCGGAATACGGATAGATAAAATAAAGAGACAGATTAATTTATTCAAAAAAAATATTGAATTCGTAAATTAACAAGGTATGTAGTGCAAGGTAATAGAAATACAAATCTGCATTTATATTCATTTATTATATTATTTTCCAGCTACATTATTTGTGTGATTGGGTATAAATTCATAAAAAAACACTACAATAACAATCTCTCTCGGTTGAAGAAAGAGTTACGTCACAATCCTCGAATCTATATAACTAGTTGCATATATAATAACTAAACATAGTAGCGTTCAATCAACAATGATATTATGAAGAAATAAATAAGCTGTTTGGCGGAAAACTTGAAGTCTTGTAACCAGAACGATAAAATGAGAATAATTTTATTCCACGGAGTGGGAATGGAACCTACAGCCATTGCGATTACAGATAGAAGCCGTAGCGCTGCGTCAAGATGGCCTCTATATTCGAGGGCAATGGAGAAGTGCAATACATTATTTAAGAGACAACTACCTACATACTCAGTTTTTATTTTAGGCCCAGCACAGTATTGTTTAAAAATATAAGCTTTTAGATTTTTTTTAGCAAACTTCTAATAATTATTTAATAAGACCCTGGGAGTATGCGTGTTATAAATAATTATTGTATTTCTAATTAAATCGTTTATGTATATTAATGTTGATTGAACTGAAAATAATAAACTTTTAACTTCATAACAAAAAAATAAGGAGCATTTATATTTTATTATAAACATACATAAATGTACAAATTAACAAATAAAAATATAACATTTAAGAATAATAATAATCATCACAATTTCATTTATTATCACGTTCCCTGACCAGCCTCGAATGTTTCTCTTCATTTTCGCAATTATGCCCACTTGTGCTGAGATGCTGGGATGTTACAGAACTAAAATTTAGAAAATAGATATGGTTATGCTAAGAATAAAATGTTATGTGTACATAATTATTTCGGATTATCCGTTAAGTTTCGGATAATTTCGGTTACGGTTATTATTATTTATGAGAAATTTATGACAGTTTGTGATATTTGTTATATTTTTCTACAAACAAAAAATCTAGAAAATTTTATTTTATTATATTAATGAGTCGGCTTGGCCAAGCAAAAACCAAAACCTGTCATAATTAATCTCATTTAGACTATCCATATTCGAAATTATCCTAATAAGAATAAGATCCGATATAAGAATAACGAATATATGATAGTTACGATTACGGAGCTTCTTAACATCCCTGCTGAGATGTACCACTAGATCTTATAAATACATTATTTTTTTTAATAATTACTTATTAGGAAGCACTCGTTCAAATTTTAAATTACATTACGAATAATTGTTGTCACTTACATATAGCCCACTTAGAGATTTCATACATTAAAATATTGTGGTACATATTAGGCATAATCGGGTTCAATTCAAAGTAGTTATTAGTTTAGAAAAGCGTATAACATTCAAATTGCGTTATCGCACAGTAACATTTTATATATATAGAATTGTCGGATTGTCCAAAAAAAATACATGTTCATAGTCGCACAATAATTGAGAATTCTTACACAAAATATTGAACATTGCTCATCAGATCCAGATCCCCAATACGTTATAACAATATGGTGAAGCATTACAAACCGTATTCAGTTCATTTAAGATAAAAATGCAAAAAGCTTTGAATAACTAAACAAAGACAAATCAAATATTTGGTGCCGTTCAAAAATGATAATACACGACAAGGGGCGAGTTGTCTTTAATATCGTGACGTCACGTAAGTATTAAATTTGAATTGGTGTGAATAAACATAATTAACAAACTGCTGTTTTAATATAACATGGTTTAAGTATAAAATTATATATTTCATATTATATGACGTCACGTCGGACAGGGGGTCGCCCAGATGTGACAAGGGAGACGGAGGTGCCAGGACATTCCTGTTACGTAATTTATGGATGGCCCCTAAGGGATTTACATTGTGTATAATAAAACTGATGGACCTGCACTATGACTCATATCAGAATAGAGAATAGTAAAATAATTTATATTCAGACAATATATGTAAGTCTGTTAAATATTTTGTTTAATGTATTATATAAAAGAAATTACAACTAAAAATTTTAAAACAAACTTCATATTTATATTCATTTATTTCGTATACTTCAAAAACGTGGATTACCTTTACATATAAAAAAGTGCGTTATTTTACTACAAGTTAGATCTATTTTTGCTGTGTCAATATGTTATGAACCAAGTAATTAATAAAGGTATTAAACATAACGCCTAGGCATTGTAAATAATACAAAGTTATTATTCCTTTATTTGTCAAAAAGGATATGTACTTAAGGCCGGACAATCCGGTTACTTGTATAGCTAATATTAAACTGCCATCCTTATTATTTCACTATGAACAATGCCCGGGTATTATGAAATATTACCAATTTATCACTTGGTTCATAATATGCATATTACAGAATTTATATAATATCAACAAATTTTGGTATCGCAACGAGTTTTTCAACAAATTGATAACAAGAACAACATTTTATAATGAGAGTCTGCCTTTAAAAGCATTTCTTCAGATATATGTTGTTGACTCTTCATAACAATTAATTGACCAGACGAGAAGACATAAGGGTTCTGCAAAAAAACCATTAAGATTTAGAACAAACTACCATACTTTATACAGAAAGAAAGTGACTTTCAAAATTGTAAGCTCAGAATATAAGATAGATGAAACTTTATAGTGAACAAAAAAAAAACAAATGTATTTAAACGCGATAGTAGTGGTGTTACGATAGTACATAATTATATAGAATTATAACATTAATTGCTTATGCCTGCAGCAAATAACCATGTTTCAATATGGCAATACTAATTTGGGAAAATAATTATATTTAAGTATTATTTCATTTCTCAGTCCTAACACTGCACAACATTCTGCAGTTGACCATGCTGCATAAATGCAGAATGGTCAACACGTCGTGGCTTATCTGAAGTAAGCTACAGTTTAGGCTTTTGTCTTACTTTTGATTATTAACCGACTTCTGTAAGAAAAGGACGTTATTTTCTTCTCGAGTGAACTACGCGCAAATTTGTGTGTGTATCTAAATTAGTTATTCAGCGGTCGTGTCTCGTCAAGTGGTTGAGTGGCGGCTACAAGTAAAACGACGCCACTAACCACTCTACTTGTGCTTGGAGATGTCCTCGTCGTCGGAGCAGTCCTCGTCGTGCGTGTGTGTGAGGCGCTGCGGGGTCTCCGGGCGCACGTGGGGCACTGACCGCTCGCCCTGTAATAAATGTTATATAACATAAAGTAAAATACTCTTTTTTTGTGTACCAGCATGGCCGTAAGTTTAGAAATTCGGGTTAACTTTTAATGTATGAAAGAAAAAAAAATCCTTTGAATTATTTTACCATATAGCGTAACACTAAATTAGTGTCAAGGTCAAGATTTTTTGAGCTAGTTAAAATTTATTCAACTTTAAAATATGAATATGGAATTTAGTAAGAGATTCTTAAAGGTAATTCGGTGAAAAGTGGTGAAAGGAGTGTCTTAGCACTAGGCTCCCTCTGCCTACCCTCCTATGTGCGGGATACAATGTTATTTATTTTTATTCTTAAACGTTCGCGAAATAGAATTCTTGGCATCAGACTATTCTGGGGTGCTCCCACCTTCACGATTCTTATACAGAACATAATTTACGTGAAACACAAAATTAATCTTTATATTTAAACAATTATAAATTTTTAACAGTAAACAGTTTTTAATTTTTATACGTTTTCTAAGAAGTGACGCTAGAGACAAAATAAAGACTTACCTTTATATCCAATGATTCGGCGACAGTTTCTTCAGAAGATATTTCAGCGACGCAGGCGGCGCTGAACGCGCGTTCGCTTAAAATCCGCGGTGTGCTCGAGTGTCTTGAGCTGGATAAAATTGTATATTAGCTACTGTTGTATACTAGCTTCACGCTGTATCCCGCACGTGGCAAGGTCACCTTACCACAGACAGAGGGCACCTCAGAACCAAGTATTAAGACACTACGTTCTCAACTTTCCGCCGAACCCTTGAGGCATTACGTGCTAAGAAACAGAATTAAACGCAGGGCTTTGCGTCGTTACCAAAGCCAGAAAATTAAAATATTAATAAACCCCCCCTAACCTACAACCATCGTGTATACGCTATTGTGTCTATTATAGCGAGTCGGAATCGAACTCATATCAGAACTCGTGTCAGTGTGACGTTATTTCTGTTATTATTAGTCATATTCACATAAGGACATTTCTTCTATATCGGAATACTTGAAACATGCTTGAATGTCTTAAATTGAATCAATTTATTTATTAACTAATTCATATTTCTATCCATCTATATTGAAGAAGTATAGTAAATGTAAGAATTAAAAAAAAGGAAAAATGTATAAGTGTATTGTGAAGTTGTGTAGCAGCCGTATGGCATCGAGAGATATATTGTCCAACTATACCCTTACCACAGTCACAATTGTCTAATTTATAATAACTCGTACCTCACCTAATGTATATACCGTATGTATAATATACGAGTACAGTACTAGTTAGGTTGATAATACGGTATGGTTCAAAAGTAGCATGATAGTGATGTGTTAGAGTCGTGGCAGTTGCTGTGCTGTTACCGGTCGATGGAGGGCGCGTCGAAGGTAAAGCGCTGCTCGTGCGCGACGGTGGACTCGTGCGGCATCAGCATGGCGGGCGCGCGGAACATGTAGCAGAACGGGTAGTACATCAGGTTCAGGAACGACGCCGCGTACAGATCCGCATACCTCACCACCTATGGCACCACCACCAATCATATTTTTTAAATATTTTAATAGGTATTAACAGTTTTAACCTATATGTATTCAAAAAATTTGTTGATTAAAAATTCATCTCGATTTCATCCCGTCTCTCGACTAAGATTATAAATAGGGGACGGCTGGATTGAACTAAAAATATGACATCACACTGATGATTGCAGGGCCAACTTATTCTGAAAACGCAAAGCAAAGTATCTCACACTAAACTCTATGTATGTACCCAGGTTTTTTTTTTTTCAACTTCACTCTTAATCCGGACATAGCACAGAAGGCAGAGGAAAGTTAGTATTCAGACACTTCGTTCTCCACTTTCCGCCGGAATCTCATGACATTGCGTCGTGTTGAGTAGCGGGATTTAACGACGTGCTTTTTTGCCTTGTTAGAGAGAGAGAGAGAGAGGTATATGTGTGTCACAGTAAAATTATAAAGAACGTTACTTCATAATTTTAATTAGGAAATTGTGTGTTAATAAAAATAAAGGAAAAATAGATCTCAAAAATTACCTGAGAAGAGAAGAATGTTTGTCTAGACCCAGATCGGAACAGGGAGCCGAGCATTCCGTACGCCAGGTCCATTTTGTGTGTGACGTCACGGATCGACATACGCAACTTGGAAATATCCGGTTTCTCTTTTGTACTCGAATCCAAATCCCTGTGGAGTGAAACATATTATTGTTTAACATTGCAATTAGAGCAGTTCAATAAATCACAATGTACATTATGTATATTAATTTATAATCAATGTAACTAAATAACAAAGAAAAACAAAATAAATTCGAGATTCGATTCGAGTGGGGACTCAAAGTGAAATATTTATTTACATTTATATATCCGGTTCTTTGCTCTGGTGTCGAGGCAAATGGCGGCGTTGAGTTCTGCCACTCAACACGTAATGCTTCCAGAATTCGATAATATTCGAATAATGCTTCCAAAAAGTGGGGAATGGAGTGTCCCTGCCTACCCTGCTGTGTGCGGGATACAGCGTGATTTTATTTTACAAAACAAATTTATGATTGCAAATTTTTATTTATTATACAAAATACACGTAAATTATGTTTGAACAAGTTCATAACAAAAAATGTAAAGGTGACCTTACGCTATCGGTAACAAGTTACTTTTGATATCAAAACAAAACAGCTACATATTAATCAACTTATTTTTTACAAAAGTCGTAACATCACACGCTATTTCGATCTATTGATCAATAATAACCTAAGCGTGACAACAAAATATTTATGACAATACGAAGCATTACTAAGTTTACTTGACTACTAAAACAAGTACAACTATATCAATACACTAACTATATAAACATGAATATAATAATAATTAAATTCTCACTTGTACATATCGCCGAGCTGTATATCCAAGTTTTGTAATTGGGCGAACAACTGGCACTTGTCGGTCCAAACGTGTAGTTCCTGGACTAATTCGGGCACAATGAGAAAAGTGCGCCATCCGCCTATTTTCTTTGACTTGAGGATATCCCCGAATATATGGTCGCCAATGTACAGCACGTCTTTGCCTTTTGCACTTATCAGTTCGGTGAATACGTCACAGGAACCTATTACAAATATTTTTTTAAATGCATATATCTAATTTAATATAATAATACAGTTAAACGCAAAACCGCGTTATTGTTTTACGTGTTTTTGGAAATAGTCAAATAAATTCTATTTTTCGCTTAATTGTAAATATCATTAATTGACCAAGTTCAGTGTGTTTATAATATATTCTTCATAAATAGCAGAATATGTAAAATTATTCACAACATATTCAATACACGTTGAAAATATAAAACTTTTATAGACATAACGTGTAATGGAAAAAAGTATTTTTATTTACCAAAATACACGTTACTTTAATTAAATATATATATAGTCTTTATCTGCTTTAGTACAATATAAACGGAAGTTTCCTCAACGATTTACAAATATAAATGGATAACAGTAACGTAAATATTGTGACTGTCTAACATCACATTATTGTAACGCTATTCAAAGTTCATAATGGGGATTTGATAATGATGATAAGATATATCTCAGGACTATGAAGTGCGTCAGTCAATGTCAATATAAATAAATTATTTACTTCAATACATTGTACATTCATTAGATGTTGGTTTATTGATATCATTCTTATTTAAGTTTTCGTAAGCCGATAAAAAAACAATGGAATAGATGAGTAAAATGATAAATAGATGTATTGACATTGACATAATTTAAAAATAAATTAAACCTTTAAAATTACTAAATCACCACTATATTACATGTAATTATCATTTTTGTACGAGCGTGGAAATAGAATGTCAAGGTTAGGTTAAGATCGATTTTGAGCGAACGTACGTAATCAAGGAAATAAAATTGTAAAAAAATTACACAGTAAATAATTATAATTACATATGAAGTAATTCAAGTTTTTTTTATAGTCAATCAACAAGAAAAAACTCCATAGCTGATAAACTTATTTTGACAGATGTTTTTTGATTTAGAATGTTGGCCTCGTTGTAACAAAAAAAAAATTACAACCGAACAGTCTCTTAAATTATTTGACACATGAATATGGTGAATTTAGACTGATACATACCTCCAGAGTAAACTAAACCCTCATGAAGAGGGCCAACATGGTGACCCATCTTCAAAGCACCCGTTTGTGTGTCAACTTGACGTAATGTCGTGCCTTCGCCGAAGAATAGCGGTTTCTTTGCATCTACTACGATCCAATCGAAATATGTCTTCCAGTTTCTGTGGGGCTCGCCAGGCTGAAATGGAATTTTTCTAAATATGGCCAATTGCTATAAAAGTGCTACTTTGTCAGTAGCTTTGTGAGCACTTCACAAAAAAAGTGTTATAAAAAATTCAATACGTTTCCTGTTTGGTGTCAATGTTTTGATCAGTTATGTTTCGCATAATCTCAACCAAACTTTATTATGAACGAGATTGGCTCATTCGAAACATATTATTTTTTTAATACATAGAAAGTAAAGATTAAAGTGTCTATCGCTAGGCTGTCTTTATATAATGTGAAGACGCGTAAAAGTAATAACCGTCATCAAATTCTTTGACAAGAAAGTCATGCCCCACCCACAGATATATACGACAATAATATTATTAATAAAACGACGGCATCCTTGTATAATATAAAGTAAGCAAGCAATAAATATTTTATTACTTCCACATCAATATGTATAAGAGATAGAGATCTATCAATCGCATGTCGCAAATTCCAAACGGCCCACACATTTATCAGAGTCAGAGTGTGCGAGAAATATAATTATCATATATTTTAATAATACAAGTTTTGTAAAATTTTAGGTATTGATAATTAGATAGACGTTTAACGTTCTCTTTACATACGAGTGTGTTGTTATTAATATACATGTCTTTCACTAATGTCTTAGTTGTTATGTATAATGTGTAGTAGTTGTTATCTTTCATCTATTAACACATCCAAGAGCTTTAATTATCGGTAACTTTATTTTTAGGCTTTAATTTAATATAATTTTTATATTTGTATAATTTAATAGTTTTTTTATTAATTTAATTTAGTATAATTTAATTTGAGCTTTAATTTTAGATAAAACGACACACACTATATGAACGATGTTGACTGAACAATCCACATACCAAAGATAATTAATTCTAAATTTGTTAATATTTTATTAATTATAATATATATCAAAAAATTTATTTATTTTAAACTAAACATAACTAACTAACTAACTACTTTATTCAACACGATTGAAAAAAAATAAAAAAGTAAAATAAAAAAGAAAAGCTGAATAAGATAAAAATAAGAGTAATGAAAAATATACTGGAACTTAAAATATAATACCGAAATATTTATAATATCATTTCAAAGTCAATTAGTGAACGTATTATATGATAAACGATCACGCCACAGAACGAGGTCCCCGTAGTGTTACATAAGTGTAACCGTACTTTTCCTCTCGGCTATTTTGAATAACAATGATTTGCCCCCACCACTCGACGTAAGTATGTTATCTTACACATGGACTTTGAAAGAAAAAAAATCACTAATATATTAATAAGTAAACATGTTGAGCAAAATTATGAAATAAAGAGTTGACCGCGTCACAATGAAGGATGAACTGATAAATATTTAGATACCTGTAGTTAATCTTCATATAATTTAAAGTAATTAATTATTATTGCACAGATTACAATAATATAGGTACAAAATACACAAATGGTACATTTCTTTCTACTTCACTTTCTACAAATTAGTAGTTTAATTAAAAACATCGTTTCAACATAATTTATAAAACCAACTATTATATCTATTATGAACATTGTTCATTCACATTGACGAAATCTTTTCCAGTGTAAGCACATTCGGAATAAATAACCTTCTCGAATTTCATAATATACACACTAAGTTTATTTTATTTTCATTCACAGAAAAATAAATTTTATAGACGCTATAATTCCGTTTAATAATGCTAATTTGTTTCAGTCAATATTAGTGCAAATGGTAAGTATACCACAAAACGTCAAACATGACAATACTACAAAAATATAATTAAAAGGATAAAAAAAATGAGTAGATATTTATTAAAACTAAAAATAACCATACAAATTTTTTGTAGGCTTCCCGTTTTATTTCCTAGCGGAGTGTGGTCAGAGATTCCTAATGTTATAATATTAAGTAACATTATATATATTATAATATTAAGTAACATTACTGAGAATATATCTAAAATTATATGTAACTACTAACGAAAATTATAATCAATCAATCTTAATTAACTCTCCCAAAAAAAGTAAAACATGTATACAACACTATAACTCGTTATAGTTTTGTATACATGTTTTGTCTCGACAAAAACAGGGTTGAACATACCTTAGATCCGTAAGGAAAATCGAAGAGATAATTCATAATTTCATCAGTAAAGTTGTAATCGCTGTTCGTGAGAATGAACAGTTTGGCGCCACTTTCCCGTATCCTCGACAGGAACATTGGCAATCTGTTATCTTTTTTCAAATATAAATCTAAATTTTCTGTGGTTTTTGTCTTCAAGTCTCCGTGTATATGGACGTAGTCCACTGCGTTTCGGACATCTTGGAATATAGATTTGAAGGACATGGCCAAATCTCCGCATCTTACACCGGTCTTTTCCCTAAAATACATTTAAAAGCTATTCATTGTACCTGTTTTCTTTCATCATTATCTACTTATAATCATCATTGATATCATTAAAGAAGCGTAGGAATTAAGATAATATTTAATTTTCGTTGTATTGCCCAATTTACATAATAATAAAATATATAATTACTTCAATAATACATAAATTAATGTTTACAGTTCAGTACTTGTCGCCCACGTCAGATCGCATAACTGCGTGCCCACGCA
>JBAIZZ010000311.1:0-41140 GCA_037355905.1 Heliconius aoede
ATTTTCTTACCTATGTTCTGCTCGACGATAATATTTTTTTGACAATAGTTGATCTTGACTGGATAAACATTCTTTATTTTTGCAGCCGTCCATATTGTTTGATTTTGAAAATGCACTTTGAATCCTATATATATTTATAAGAGATATTTGTACAAAAAAAATATTTTTAAAATGTCTCTTATAATTGCACCACTGCTTTAGCATAAATTATTTTTCCATATCTGAAAGTTGTAAATAGCCAATGTATATGATATATAGTACAATACGCATTATATTTAATATATTATAATACTTTATATTATTGAAAAGGCATATAAAATTTTATATAATAAAAAATATATGTAAATATGTTTTAAAATTGCTATAGGATATTTGTATTCGTAAAAATTACTATTACAATATAGTCACAAAATAAAATTAAAATGAATACATCAAACAATAATATATTAAACTATAGAACGAAAAAAAAATAAGAAAGAAAACGTATATATAGGAACGAAAAAATCGACTTACTCTTATTGAAGGTGCAAGCTTTTCAAGTAGAACTGTCAAAGCCACAAATTTATCATTCGTGTCTTCTCAATTTTTGCAAATCGCATAACACACCACACGATATCACCAAAATACTGAAATTTTCAGAATAGTGTTGCCAGAATTCGAAAGTAAAAAATAACGAGAAACGAATTTTCTTCACCACAAGGCTAACACTTAACACAAGAAAGTTTCAAACATAAACAACTACAGGTACAATACGGCACAGGGATTAAAATATATATTTATAATTACTATAACTTAAAATGTTAATAAGAAATTTACCCGCAGCTTAAATTGAATTAAAAGTATTGTTATATAAAAGTTATTTGGGATAGATCCACACTATAAAGCCGATCATAGTTCATTCTTGGTCCGATTAAAAAAAAACTAAATTTTAAAAATAGTTACCAAATAGAGGTTTCTCTGAATTTATTTTCGTAACATTACACATAATTTATACAAAATGCATATAAGGAGCGATCAATATGCATTTAGTATAAATTATTTGTTAGCAATTTTCTTTATATTTTTTATTTGTATACGGAACTGTACTATACGTGAATCTGTTTTGTATCTCTTCAATTATCATATACAATCTGTGAATTTTTATGACATAAAATTGAAATGAATAGTAATTTGACTTTTGTAATTGTGAATTATTTGTAAGAATTACTACTTACATACTATACATATTTCATAAATTACAATATATAAATTCTAATAAATGTATAATTTGTAACTTCTAATGGCGTACACGGAAAAAGTGTCACTTAATGGCACTGCTCTTTCATTTTTGCTGTATGAATGTATGAATTCTGTTCATAGTCAGGTACGTACTTATTACTCACTTTTAAAAATTACTGTTATTAACATACATCACAATTTAATATTTTTTAATTTTTTAGGAGGGCTTTCTCATAGGAGAGATTACTTCGGAAATAACAAATCATATATCAGATTCACAAAATGATAACGCCCGTTTAGATACTCAAATACTGATAAGAACTGTTTTACCTTTACCTTCGGTGTCTTTATTTTATTTACCAACTGGGACGTTAAAGGAAGATGTTTTATCAGAATTATTATCTAACGTAGCCAGTGAAGTTGTTGGGTGGTATAAATATAGAAAAAATAGTAGTATTAAACCTACATTTCGGGATAAATTAATATCAAAAGGATTGCAGAAATACTTCGAAAAGTATCATGGAAAAAAGACATTTGTTTGTTGCAATTTGTCTAGCAAAACATCTACAACTAGCTCAACTCACACAGTTGTGTATAGATTTGGTAAAATTAACTGTTTCGATATGTATGAATATGTTGAGGATGTAACTGCTAACTTAGGAGAAAAACTGACTGGTTATAAAAAACCTAACAAAATTTCGCCTCACTGCATATTTAATAAAATAGTAAAAGACAGTAATGTTCACTCTAATAATACAAATGATGCTATATTATATATACAGGAAGCAGTTGATCAAAGACTAATTAAAGAAGCTAAAATTGCAGCAAAAAATGAATGTACAATTAGAGAACTTGAGGCAGAAATTAAGCAAATGAGTGCTATTTTAGCAGATAAACAGGTAATGGACCTAGAAGTTGCTTACAATAAGCTCAATGAAGAACAATATATTAATAGAGATGTTGAGATGGCCAAAGCATGTGTGGAAGCATTAAAAACACCTGCAGTTGTCGACATACTCAGCTTTCCAAATGTAATAATTAATAGCAATAGTAGAAACTATATGGATGGTGAAAATTCTGTTCAAAGTATTGAAAATGAAAATGTTAAAGGTAGAAGTCCTAGCCCAATAATAATGCCATCAAGTTCTCATGCATTACCCACTTTAAATTATGCAAGTGCACTCAAAAAATGTTCTGAATCGGGCACTACAAGTGTAAGTTCTTTTTAAATATTTATTTTTATTGCATTACATTGTAAACCAGTGTGACAGTGTCTGATTATTAATAAGGCCATTGTTGTTTGATCCCCAATTGTAATGAATGGTATAAAAATACCAGACACATTTTGCACTTGCAAACACATTTTTATTTGAGTTCTGTCTATCAACATACAATGTCTCAAATTCAGATAGAATGTAGAGTATATTGGGCTTTGACACTATGTCCTTCCTTATATACTGAATGAAATTATTTTCTTTTAATCTTTAGCTTTATTTATATAGCAGGGTAGACTGGGAAATGTAGAATACCCCCAGTGGGATTCAAACTGAAAACAGTTGAACCTATTCAAATGCTACTGTGTGCTACTGCACCACTACTGGAGCACTGGCCCATTGAGATGATTTGATTAATAAAAGTTACTTATTTATTACAGAAAGCAAGAAATTACAATGAGGATCTGATTATTTTTGATGTAGAAGATCAAAATCATAAAAATTCATTACACTTAAATGATAATCCGAGTGCTGGTGGCAGCTCACCTGACTATTAAAGTGCCTTAAGTAAATTTACACATTTGACTAGTTATAATAAGTTACCATTTTCATAGCAGTCTAATTTATCATTATCAGTTCTGTTTTGTTATTTAAAAAGAATAATATTTATTTGGACTTGTCTTGATGTTAACATGTTTCATATTCCTATATTGTAAAGGTTAATTAATGTACAGTGTAAATGTTCTTAAATATGTTTAATTGAAATATTCAATATTTCATTTAGCATATCACATTAAACTATAATTATGTGTGGGACTTTTCAAAGCAAAAATGTTGATAATCATTTGTATGAAATGTAATATCTTCACAATGTAGTTGTAATGTTGTTCTTCATATCACATTGTAAATACTACATTTTGTAATTTTTTGGATTTATCACTTGATTTTATATACTATATACTACTTAAAACCAATATAAAATCTAACCACGATAATAGCTTATTACCTATAATATTATTAACTAAGGAAAGAATATTTTTGTAATAAATAAAAATCATCATACCTTGTCTTTTCTTCTATTTTTATCGTTGTTTTCTATTAAATTTTGTAAATGTAAAATTAAAATTCGTATGATATTTCTTCTTTAGACTATTACAGATATGGACACGAAGCTTAGCATATTATTGGTGTAATAAACTGAGATGAATCGAAAATTTGCATAGAGCTAAAAAAATGTATTAACATTTGGAATCGTAAAAATCTGTTATAAAGAGGCCGTCGTGGCGCAGGGGCACAAAGGTGTGACTGCTAAGCAACAGTTCGATCCCCACTCGAAGAAATGAATAATTATTTATTAATATTTTCATGTCTTCGTTCTGGCACCAAAGCAAAAGGTCAGCATTCAGTTCCGCCACCTCTCACGTAATGCCTCGAAAAATTCGGCGGAAAGCGGAGAACGGAGTGTCTTGACACTAGGTCCGTTTGCCTACCATGCTGTATGCGGGTTACACCGTCAAACTGATTTATTGTTAATGTTATTCGAGGATAAGATCACCTAATTTTTATTGTGATTGATTTAATTTTTAAAACTTACCATTTAACGATGTTGGATATGATTTTAAAAACTATTTGAGTAAAAAATTAAATATCACACAATTATCTTAAGAAAATCATTGGTATCTGAAAAATAATAATTCAAATAGTATAAACCCTTATAAAGCGTGATTGATGCCCCACGCCAGTGTGATTGATGCGAATTGTATAGTTTTTGAATGCAGTTCTACAGTACACAAGCCCCAGAGTAATCAGGGAAGATCCAGTACTAGCGTATATACACGCAAAAATATTGTCAACCGTTTCTGACAGTACGTCCCAAATTAACTATTATCCGCACCATCTAGATAAGTGTACCTTCAAAAAGTGCGTCTATCTCCACCTTGTCGGCCATCAACGCACCTGTAGCTCCTGTGGTGTCACACGGGGTCATGGACGGCAGAGATCACTTACCATGTGACCAGTACGCTCGCTTGCCTTGTCTTGTCTTTTTCCATAAAAAAACTAGTGTATAATCATTAAAAAGCGGCGGGATCGAGGAAAACTCCAAAATCCATATTTCTAATATTAAATTTTAATTTCAATCGTCAGATTACAATTAACATGGCAAGACATCAATAAGCTAATTTAAGTTGGGTTGAATAATCTTAAAAGTAGCTCAGCTATTAAGATAGATATTATTACAGCTATTCAAGGAATATATTCTTTGAGTTGAATTCATCCACTAACCTCTATTTTAGTATCTTGAGTAGTGAAAATGAAACTTAAAAATTATAGAGTTATAATATTCTACATTTATTTTAATTATATACATGTTAGAAATTTAAATTATTTAGATTTTTAACAAATAGCAATAAACTAAGATTATAGCTAATAATAACAGTTAAGTTATAAAAAAAAGAAAACAACAGTTTATAAATATATCACTAAAAATATAAAGTACAAACTTAAACATCTGTTATTTTTAAAAAAATACTTTAAATAGACATAACTAGGTACTACACTTTTATGTTCTAACTACTTAATGCATTGAAGTCAAAGCAGCCAAGTGGCATGTAAATTAATAAATTATTTTATAACATTTTTAGCCGTGTGATCCCGGCTTAGAATAGGATCACCCTGGTAATGTCGGGTGTCGTAAGAGGTGACTAAAGTACGTGCGGTAGAGTCACGTCGCCAGTAATGGCAACACGCATGGGCAGACTCGACCAGATTAATACCACCCCCGGCATAGTGGCTCTTGCCACTGCGTTTCGCATTAGGTAATGCCGGACCCCAGCGCCCAATAACCTCCAACTTAAAGGCCGGCAACGCATCTGTATGTATCTGCTCCTCTGGTGTTGCATGGGGTCGTGGGCGGTGATGAGCACTTACCATCAGGTGACCCGAACGCTCGTTTGCCTTCTCCTCTCCCATAAAAAAAAAACAAATAAAACATAATTAACGAATGTTCAACCTGGTACGTCCATTGACATCTTCAGTAATATAATGAAAGATTGGACAGTTATTACCAAGAAACATATACTATATACTCTATAGTTATCACTACTGCAATTGTGGTCGACCCTCAACGCGTACTGTTTCACTTTCAATTTGACTATATATGCCTTCTCGACTTGTCGACTGAACTGTTATTTGTAGGATTACAATGTACTTTTATTCAAAAAATCTGGACTATTATTATCTCTATATTATATATCTGGTTTAAAAGATAAGAAGAGAAGAAAAAATACGCCTCAATCAAAATTAACACTACAAATTCGATAATCCGACGTCGCCCTGAAGAACGCTTATAGGATTACCATACGTCCAATGTGCTTAAAATAATTGTGATAGTTAATACATTGATATATTATTTATGGAATGTTTGATGAACTATATCATTATAAGAATATTAAAATAAACATATAATAATTTTATAGTAAATCTGAGGCTACAGCGGGGTTTTCCCCTGTCAGTTCATACACGGAGTGCGCCAAACGTCTCGCCTGTTGCACGGCGGTGGATGCTGGCAGCAATCCTAAATGGATGCATATCAACTCTTTTACACTTACACCTTGACTGTCGTTTGGAAAAGCCAGTTCCACAAGTTGTCTGTAAAAAATTATAAAACAAATTATATTTCAACTTTATTTTAAAGGTGGGAATCGAATGGGGTGTTTTAATTTAAACAGAAATAGAATCGATCTGAATCTATAATATTAAACAAAACTTGAAGCGCGTGGGTTATGTACCTGTAGAAGGCGCCGGCTAGGTCCCCGGGTGGAGGCAGTGCACGCACGGCGGCAGGGTGCGGGGGCGCAGAGGGGCGCGCGGGCGTACGTCGTCGCTCGAACCAGCGCAGGGCACACACGTGCAGCGCGCCGCGCCGCCACACTCCCGCGCCGTATCCCTCGCGCAGCGCACGCGTCGCCGTGCGCACTGTTAGACGCACCTGCACCAAACCAATCGAGTTTAAAAGCGCAGTATATTGAGTAGTCTATTCGTACCATAAAATCACGCTGCCCTTTGGTTAGTATCTTAACTAATAATAATTTTGAAAATTTAATATGGATACCCGTGTGATCTATACATAAATTAAGTTATAAGTTGATATCAATAGCTCTTGAACCCGTGGTAGTACATTGTTGCACGTGCGGCTGACTATAAGCGTAATAGACGTGGGACGTCGATCCCACTAGGTTGAATAATACTTCAAATTAATTTTATTTCTCCACTCTAGTAGACAAAGTAGCTATCACAGCAGGAGCAGCTCACCATACAACTCAAAAAGTGGACAATACGTAACCGATTGTCTTAACACTAGTTTCTCCTGCTTACTCTGCTATGCGAGAAAAATTGTAAAGCCGAAAGTGTCTACCGTGTCCGGTGTTAGCATGTCCACGCAGTCAGCCATGTCAGGCGCCAAGAAGCGTCCCGCCGTGCGGTCCACGTATACAAAGTGGATGAGACCGGGGAACTCCTCTACATACTTGTGTGTTAGAGAACCTGTGTCCGTCGACACTGTGAGATTGCGTTAAGGAATCATTATATATATATATATATATATATGTATATATATATATACTTTAAATAATTTATTTTATTTGTTTGAAGTTGTATCCCGAACATAGCAAAGGGAGGCTAGTGTTAAAACACTCAATTCCCCATGCTATTTTTGAGACATTTTGTTAAGTGGCGGCCGCCGCGCTTATTCTCCTTGTCGCAACAAATAATTTAAATATAAAAAAGTATATTGAAAAGGATATGATCCCAAGCTGAAGTATCGCATCGCCCTCATACATAAAAATTGTATATGGGGCGCAAGTAGATTCTTTAAATCTTTTGACAGGTGTTCCAATTTTAAATTTGGTATATCTGGTTTGAGTTGTTCTATAACTGCTTCCAGGGCTGTATGCGTTGCGGTCGCTGCCGTTTCCGGTGTCAATGGCGTAGTTGTTGTGCATGACTTCCGTAGTTCTAGCATACGGCTTATTAAGCGCGCGCATAGTGTGGAGTTAGCTTTATTTTTGCGGAGCGCTTCTGTTGTCTGAAATTATATTAGTTATTATTCATTTTTAGATTTGTATTTAGTAAATGTAAAGTAAAATATGATAAGCAAGGAATTCCATTCAAATAGGTGTAATTTAAGATCCACTTCTGATGTAATCACAGAAAGCCAAATGACAATCGTCCTCTATATAGAGGGAAAAATTCTGTATCTTTATAATAAGCTAGCGACTCACGCGCGGCTTCGTCAACTAGAACTATACGAATATTTATTTAATAGTATTTAAAAGTATTTAGGGTAAATTTGTTAGTTGTTTGTAAACTGCTAAGGTATCTTGATTAATTTCTTTAGGTATCGGTTTGAAATAGTTTAACATATATGCTGTTTCCGTAAAAGAATCTCTGATACTTCCACCCTGTATATAAAACGGAGTTCTCAGAATAAATCGTAAGATTACAACAGGAAAAATGATAAAAATATCTTATATAAACATTAATATAAATAAAATTTCTTACTTTCTTTAACGAAGCTTCCAAAGAATCGAGGGTCACAGGTAGAATTTCCAAATTACGTTGTAGTAACAGTCTTCGGAGGTTTGATAAAATCTGACTGGACATTTGTACCGAAACACCTATGTCTCTGCAATGTAGAATTTCAGGAATTAAAATAAAGGACTAAACTCGTACTGCTATAAATATATAGAATAGATGCGTTTATAACTCAAAATTATGGCAAGTCTAAATCAAATAATTAATGTTTTAAGGGGTTAAAAATTAAAAAATGTTAGATGTTGTTTTATATTTTAGGTTTTAATAAAGGATATTATGAAAGCAAATAATAAAAGACGTAACATTGAAGTATACGGAGGTTTATAGTTCAATGTGGTAAAGTTAAACTTCATTTCAAGTTAAAATTTTACCAATTATAATCATACATTTAGATACTATTTTCATTGATTCTAGGTTTTCTATTATACACTAAATAACTTAATATAAAGCCAAATGGGACATGTCCTATTTAAATTCCCATATTATATAAATATTGCACATATCACATTACACAAATTAAAAAAATACAACACAATATACATTTTATTATTTCTAAAAAAAAAACAAATTACCTTATAACGAGGTCGTCGTGGCGCCGCGGCATAAGCGTGCGACTATAACGCGACGGTTGTGGGTTTGATCCCCACCCGAGGAAATAAGTATTTATTTATATTTTCATTTCTTCGCTCTGGTGTCGAGGCAGAGAACGGCGTTAAGTTCTGCCACTTAGGATGCAATGCCTTCAGAATTCGGCGGAATGTAGGAAACGGAGTGTCTGAACAATAGCTTCCCTGTGCGTACCCTGCTATGCGCTGGATCCAGCGTGAAGATTAATAACGAATAATAATACCTTAATTCCATATCAGAGACAACTGCAAATATAACACGGGGCGCGATCTCCGCCAAATGTATGGAGTGCGGCGCGCACGGTGCTGCGGCGGCGCCCGCGCATAGATTCACGATCGCACTGTTTTGTTCTGACAACCCTGATTGTTTTTTAAATTTTTTAATGTGTTATCCACACTTAGGGAAAAAAAATACTTATTTAGAAAATATGAAAATTTGGACGTAGCAGGATTTGAAGCCGCGCGCCTCTTGGAAACTGTCCAAGCACTCTGACCATACATTCTCATCGGGCTACGTCAAAATTCTTATATTCTTGTTGTCCCAGAATTTGTATATGTATTACTTATTAGATTGACGGCTTTGTGACGGCCTAGTTTTTTATTTGAGTTGTTTCAAAAAAATGTTTTTTTTTGGCTAGGGCTAAACTAAGGCTAGTTTGCTTTTTGTCAAACTTCAATACCGAGCGAAACCGCTCAGATCGGCTAGTACTATATATAAAAATAAATAAGATATCAGTGCTATTACTTACAAGGCAAATGTGAATTTTCACAATATGTAGCATCATCAATTTCTCGCAATTCCGCCCAATACTCTTGAGCTGCAACGCATTGTATACTTAAAAGTATTAAATCTGGTGGCATTAGATCTTCACTTCCACGACTGAAAATGAGAAATAAATATATAAGGTGCTGAATTTAATAGTATTAAATTTGTTATTGCTGTTTTTCTTGTTATCACGTTAACACGACGTGACTCCAATATATCGACTCCAGTATTTCACCCCTCAACAGAAAGTGTGTCAAAAATTGTGTAGAAAGAAGGAAACAGGGTGACTTAACACTAGATGACTACTCTGTTGTATAGGGGCCTATTTGGCCTGAAGCCTAAAAAATAAGTTAATTATTATATTTATAAAACAGCAGAGGCCTTCGCTTCGCAACAGCACAGAAGTGTACCGTAACGCAATGGTTGTGGGTTCAATAGGCACTCAAGAAAGTGAAATATTCATTTATGTTTATACTTCCATTTCTTCATTCTGGTATCATGGCAAAGCGCGACATTGAGTTCTGCCATTTAATATGCAATGAATACCGAGTGAAGCTGATTTTAATTTTTTATTTTAGCAATATTCATACCTAGAATATAATGCCAAAACCTTATCTCCAACAAACAACATGAGATGATAGTGGGAATGTGAACACTTAATCTCTTTAGATATTGATTTCAAAGCATTAAGTGCTGCAGCTGTCGAACCACTCTCCCCTATGACTCCACTTGCACCTGGTATTGAATCACCTCTGGTACGACTTTCTAACAAGATGGATAACCAATCTTGATAAACTGGTGACTGTAAACTGAAAGATACATTAATTAAAATATGTAACAAGTTATTTTATTGTACACAGATATTACATACATTATAGACAAACTCAAAATAAAACTTATGCCCAAGGTGTGACTGCAAATGTGTCAGGTTCCATTCAATTCAATGTTCAGGTTCAATTCTTACTAGGGGGAGAGAATTATTTAATATTTCCTTGCAGTGGTGGAAAACATGGAGCATTGAATTTACTCAAGATGGAATGTCTTAAAATTGAGTGGACTTTGGGGGACAGAGTATCGTAACATCAGGTTCTCTTATTAGGAAATGCTACTTGTGAAGATAGCTTGGAAAATTGATATTAAATACAAAATTTAATTATTTTAAAAAGTGTAGTTTTCAATAAAATGAAAATACAGAAGATAACAAATACTTTCTGTCTTAAAAGTTATAGACTAAAACATGGAATAACAATAACTTACAGGTTTATGTTTTGGCCACAAATATGTTGAACAAGTGTTTTGCAATCAAGAAGTTCCCTGTGAGCATCATCAACATCTTCTTCACATATTATCATAAATACATGGTCAAGCCACTGAAATGTATTACTTTTCTTATAAATTACATAAGTCTGATATTTCAATTGTTAACATTTAGCTAAGCATATTTACTATATAATATAAAATCTATGTATACCTGAAGCTATACTTCCATAGTAAACTACACAACATGATGTCATGGAGTAGTAAAAGATTGTAATGAAATAAAGTATCATTTTTTTATATGAACATTTGCAGACCTACCTCATCAAAAACAATCATTGTGTTATCCTTACACTGCATAGAGGTATATGTATTGCTAAATTGGGCAGCCATCACTCTCTGGGAAGTTACAATTGGAGATAGCAGTTGCGACACATGATTACTATCACTTATATTACCATCTTTTTCCTTAAAACAAAATAAAAAAAATTTATAACAGTATAGTTTACAATTTAGGGCATATATCATAGTTAATACATTTGTATATTTTAATTCTTATTACTAAATAAGTTTATATTTTTTATAGCACACTTCGAGAACTTACTTGACCATTAAATGATTTCATTCTTGATAAAAATGTTTCATCCCATTTTGAAAATAATAAATCATTAACACTATCAAATATTAAAACTGCCTTCATTTTCTTGAGTTGTTGAAACTATTGGAAATACGAGCTATTAAATAATAAACTTAGTACAACTTGGTAAATGTGAATTTATTTTATTTACAATAATAAACAAACAAAATGTTTGCTTACGATTTTTTATTTTGATTTTCAATATCAAGGATTTTTATAGAATACAAAACCACAGATTAATATAGCCCACAGAACACAAATACCTTAATCCCAACGGGTATATGTGTTCTGTGTGATACAGCCTAACAGATTACATATTATATTATTTAAGAAAATAAGAGTATTAACGGTTATATTTTATAAGCATAACCGGTACCGCATATACTATTTTTAAATGATTTGTTATTATATATGCTCAATTATTTTATTTTACTTGTGGGTTGATATTTTATTTTTGTAGTCTTTTTTTTATATTAACAAAAATCTTACATGGAATCATTCCAATCAAATTGTCGCTATATGACATAACTAAGCAAACATTATATTGTTACGTTGAAAAGCTAAGAAAAATTAAAGTAAGAAAAAAATAGATTTAATTAAAAATATTGGCAAACAACAAATTATTTATCATTATTCTAAATTTATTTATTCTCGAAGTCGGTTATATTTAATGTAGTTTTGGTATGCATGCAAGGATCGTAAGTGGTAACAAAAGAATATTATTCACATTCTAAATTTCGCTCTCACTCGACTATGTACAGTAAGAAATATAATGGTTATAAGTTTTAAATTAGTTATCAAATTGTTATTTTTAATATTATATTTTTAATATTATTTTTTTTATTTGAGCAGAAGTATCTCTCTTGATCTTGAATGACGTATTAATTCCTTAAGTTTTATTTTAAATTTTTGCACTCGTACACACCACTAAATGCATTGACCCATTACTAGCACGTACTACTACTGACTAATAAATGTTCTTCGGAAATAACATATAAAAAAGGAGCACATCAATAAATAGCGAATCAAACACTCAAAAAAAAATCTCAAATCTTATCAAAAAGATATAAATAGATTATCAAAAAGTAACGCTTACTCGTTATTAATTGAATTCAATAAAAGGTGAAGAACTTATTTGAAAGTATTATTTATTTTATTATTTTTAGAAGTCATATAATAAAAACACTCTACAAATATAAACTACCATAGTGTCTTATAGGAACCTTCCTAGTTAAGTTAATTGAAATTAACTTACTAAGTAAATATTGTACACGTATCCATTATTTATTATCTATAATATTTATTTTATTCAAGACAACAGATTACAATTAAACATAATTGATCATTAATGTCATGTCAATTTAAATCAAGGAATATGTACTGATTTAAATTAAAAGTTAACCTACCTTTGAAGGAACGTGAAATATTAATTTACATTAATTTTAACTTTTAAGTACGATAGGACTGTCGATGCTCAAGTACATGTAACAAAACTTATTCTATGACCAGGAACATATACTAGTTCTATGATGTACCCAAGCATGTGTTATTCACTATTCGCGTATAAGTGATTTGTGTTGAATTTTATAAAAATAAGTGGTTACATAGTTGTCCGTTTTATTTAGAATTTCACGAGTATACGTATTCTAACTATATTATTATAAATATTTATGCTTATGTCAGCTATTTAAGGTTTATGAACACTTTGAAATGAGTCGAAGACAAAATAATTTGGTTTGTATTATTATTTATATTGTTAAACAACATATAACATAATAGATAATATTATAGTGTTAAGCGATTTATTGAATATATATCTAGTATTTAATTCTTTTTTTTAGAAAAAAATTAAATCATTATGTTACTTGACTGTGGGTGGATCTGTAACCTATCATTTAATTTATTACAAAAAAGATTTTAGTGGATATTATAAAAATGTTCTACAACCATTAAGTCAACATCTTAATCCAGAATGGGCTCATAAAATAGGTGTTTCTGCAATTAAATATGGCTTTTTCCCATCAGAAGATTATGAAGATGCAAAAGTTCTTGTGAGTTGTATGAGTTTAATTTTGAATAATTAGTGATCAGTTATGATCAATTGTCTATCTTAATTGTTAATCACTGCATATTTATATTGTTATTATATATATAATTTTTTTCAACTTATGATTTTTTTAGAAAACCAGGTTCTTAAAATATGATCTTAGTAATCCAATTGGTATTGCTGCTGGATTTGACAAACATGGTGATGCAATAATGGGATTGAGGAATTTGGGTTTTTCTGTTGTAGAAATTGGTTCAGTGACACCTGAACCACAAGCTGGCAATCCCAAACCCAGAGTGTTTAGGCTACCAGAAGATGAGGCAGTGATTAATAGATATGGCTTTAATAGTGAGGGACACAAAGAAGTGTTTCATAAAATACAGAATATTGACAAAGCTTTATTGCAAAATGGTTTATTAGGTATAAATTTAGGTAAAAATAAGACATCAGATGATGCAGCTCATGATTATACCTTAGGCATTAAGCAATTTTACAAAATTGCAGATTATTTTGTAATAAATATTAGTAGGTAAGAATTTCAGAATTATTGCTCTTCATTAAATATTTTAAATTTATATTTATTTAAATATTTTCTTTTTAGTCCCAATACTCCAGGATTGAGATCTCTACAAAATAAAGAAGAGCTGTATAAGCTTTTGTGTGAGATAAATAAAACTTTAAATTCATTGTTAATTGAAAATAAGCCTCCTCTTCTATTAAAATTGGCACCAGACTTAAGCTTAGAAGAAATTAAAGACATAATTGCTGTGATCACTAGAAAAGATAGTAAAGTTGATGGTCTTATAATCTCAAATACAACAATTGAACGACCTTCATTAAAAAATCAAGAATATCATAAGGAAAATGGAGGATTAAGTGGTAAACCACTTGCTAATAAATCTACAGAAATGATAAAAACTGTTTATAAATTGACTAAAGGTACTTATTATTATATTAATATTGTTTATTAGAATTTAAGTTTATAATTAAAATTTTTTACATAATTTTAAATAGTTATTGATGCTATTACTTAACATAAACTAGGTATTCCACATGCACATGCATAGAATGTGTATATTTCTGTGCTGATATGATGTAATTCTCAAGATGAATGAAATTAAACAGATGGATAGTGTGTAAAACTCACTATCAATAAGATTCAAGGGTTTGATATCTTGTACTTTTAAAATCTGAAATCTTGTAGTAGTAATAACAATGTAATTAAGATTTATTGTAAACCAATTATTATATGTGCTTATTATATAAAAATATAATTACATGGATATTTTGTAAATAAAACCTTAACCTTCTTTGTATATTTAAAAAAGAAAACTTTTACCTGTTGAGGGTGCTCATGGTGCTGAGGCACAAGTGTGTGACTAATTTAGGGTTCAAGTCCCTCTCGAGGAAATGAAATATTTAATATTTTCATTTCTTTGCTTTGGTGTCGACGCAAATCGCGGTGTTATGTTCCGCCACTCGAACACGCTATGCCACCAAAAATCAACAGAAAGTGGGGAGCGGAGTGTCCTAACACTGGCCAGTTTCTGGTTGGAAGGTGGCAAAGGTCTCCTCCAATCTTCTCCATTCTGAACTCACTATTGTCACACTATTCTAAATTGTTTTCGTGACCTGTAAGGTTGTCATCCACCTTTTCAATGTGTGGTCTTCCTCTCATTCTTTTTCCTTCTCTTGGGCCCCTAGTAAGATCATCAATTATGATTGTCTTACTCCATTACATATGCTTTCTTCTGATCATGTGGCCTGCCCATTTCTGCTTTAGTCTTATTTTCAAAATTATATCCTTTGTATTTTCTTTTGATCCCTATCTTGCACCTTTCCATGACATATTGGTATATGGAGTGTTGGTTGTGTTTTTTGTCAACACCCCATATGTCAAATACCACTTTTTGTGGATATGTAGGTTTTTGTCTTTCATTATTTCATTTAAGATCCAATACTTTTTCCAGCTTTTTTTTAACTTCTTTGCTTAAGGATATGTTAGTAGTTGTATTTTTTTTTATTTTAGGTACTATACCTATAATAGGTGTAGGTGGAGTATTTACAGGTCAAGATGCTTATGATAAAATTCTGGCTGGAGCAAGTGTAATTCAAATATATACAGCTCTTATTTACCATGGGCCTCCTGTTGTTACAAAAATTAAAACAGAATTAGCACAACTGCTTATTAAGGATGGCTACAGTGATGTACATGCAGCTGTTGGGAAAGGACTTAAATAAATGAAATTACAGACCATGTGGAGATAACAATTTTAATAATTTCAGATTTATATAAATTAAAATATTTTATTTTAAAGTTTTTATTGTGTCAAAATTATATCACACTATCTGACTGCAATGTCCTACCACCCATGACTAGCTGTTCATTTTCTCTTCATGTCCTAAAATAATATATGAAATGTGTACATTTAATTAAATAAAAAGAAGAATCTTGGTGATAAATAATTTTGTTTTTCACTTACCCAATATTTTACAATTTGGCAAATATGATTGAATGTATTTTTTGCATCCTTCAAGATCGTTAACACCAGACAAATTGAATAGTAGTAAAGTTTCAAGATTTTTCAGTGACTTTATTTCTTTAATACCATTATCTGTTACATTTATGCACTTTGAAACTTGGACATATAATAGAGTACCATGACCATAAACCAGGCCTTTCATGGCCCTATCATCAATATACTTACTATCATGAAGTATAATTTTTCGCAATTTAGTGCAACCACCTAAAAGTAGCAAAATTATTGGCTTAAAGATTTACGAGTAAAAAATGTCGTTTATTATATAACTGTTATGTAAATTATAATCAACACCTACTCAAATGTGGAAAACCATAATGCGATATTGAGGACTCCGAACCATCAATTTCTACTATTTTTGGCACAGATTGGTCATCTGATGGTAATAAATTGTAATCATTCAATTTTTTTCCATCTGACCAGACAACTTTTCCCCCATTTCGCAATACCCATTCAGCACACGCTCTGTCGGGCCCTACAATTTTTATTCGGTCCGGGTCAGGTTTATTAAACATCATATTAACATACTCCCAAAACGATCTAGTTGTTAATTTTGAAGGATTAAAGTTATGATGAACATTTGCATATATCTAAAAAAGATAGTTTTATTAAGATAATTATATTTACATATTTAAAATTATATTTACATTATATTGTAATTTTCATTCAGATACCTACCGATCGGCGTATTGTTAACATTTTTGTTTATTATTGAGCTTTACTATTTATTCAATTTTCATTTGACATCTATAGGGATGATTTCTACAGGGTATAATATTGTTCCTTGGAGGGTATTAGTCTATAATTTTACATTTATATTTGGATTTTTTTTTTGACTTCTGACAAATTTAAACTTAATGCTTAATGTCAGTTTGCACAGTCGTCGTTGTGTTGACTTTGAGTTTGTCGTTGACAGTAAATTAAATTTAAAGGTAAAATAAAATAAGTTATCTTTAACTCTACAAAATTATTATAAATATTAAATATAGTTTAATTATAGATTATCCTATTTTTGTTTTACATCTACATCGAAAATCATGCCGTAGTTAACAATATTTTAATTAATTGTCTATGTAAGCATTGTTGACAGCTGGAACCTAGAGCGAAATACAATATTAGTTTTCCGGAAAGAAAAATAATAATATTTGTTTCTTTTAAAGTCATATGCTGATATTTTCATCAAATTTTGTAGTATAATCAAAGCAATATAGATAAACGATGTCTGAATCATATGGTAAACATTTCAGTAATATATAAAAATAATACCTTTAATAATCTCATTAATAATTATGTGAACATATCCCCGTTTCAGAATATTTATTTAAGTTTTTAGTCATTGGAAGTGCAGGTACTGGAAAATCAAGCCTACTCAATAACTTTATTGGCAATAAATGTAAGTAGTTATTTATTTTTATACATTATGACGTATAAGTTTATTAAGTCATAATAATAGGTAGAAAATTATAATTTTAGTCAAAGAAGATCGATGTCATACCATCGGAGTAGAGTTTGGATCTAAAATTATTAACATTGGTGGAAAATCAACAAAATTGCAAATATGGGATACTGCTGGACAAGAAAGATTTCGCTCCGTCACCCGCTCATATTACAGGGGAGCTGCGGGTGCTTTGCTTGTATATGACATTACATCTCGTGATTCATTTAATGCCCTCTCAAATTGGCTCAGGGATGCTCGTACTTTGGCAAGCCCTAATATTGTTATATTACTGGTGGGTAATAAAAAAGATTTAGAAGAATCTAGAGAAGTAACATTTACAGAAGCAAACCAATTTGCACAAGAAAATGGTAATTTATTTACAAATATTATACTAATGGTTTGATATGTTCACTGCAGATGTCTTTTGTTTATATATGGCATGCTGGAAGCGCCATAAATTAAGAACTGAACTGAACTTTTATTTATATCATTAAAGAAATTTATTGTATTAATTACAAATAAAAATAACATGTTGACATTTAATAATAAAAATACATTAAATCAGCTTCAGTATTTCCTTCAGTGGGGATTGAACCCACAACCAGTCACATTAACAGTCTCACTTTGTGTGTTTGTTTCACCCTACATCAGATCTGGCCTCATCTAATTAACATAATATTAAAATTTAATCATAGTAATATCATTATTACTGTGTTATAAGTCTTACTTAATTTATTAAGCTCAGAGTATCATTGTTTTTGACTAAAGATAATGAATTATTTTTAGATTCATCAGTTGTTGTTCTTAGGTACAATTTATCAAAAGAACTGCCTTCATGCATATCTATATTCTCAGCTTCACCCGCACACAGCAGGGTAGGCAGGAACCTCGTGTTAAGATACTTTGTTCTTCGCTTTGTTTTGTTCGTTTGAAGTTTCTTTATGTTGTTACAGAATTGATGTTCTTAGAAACAAGTGCTAAAACAGGGGAAAATGTTGAAGAAGCATTTTTAAAATGTTCCAAAACTATTCTTGCTAAAATTGAAAATGGTGAATTAGATCCGGAAAGAATAGGCTCTGGCATACAATATGGAACAGGCACATCTAAACGAATAGCAGTACCAAAGAAACCTGCAAGGGCACCTTCAGACTGTGCATGTCATGTGTAAGTTTAAGCTATCTTTAAATTTAAGGTTAAAAACATGATTGAAGGGGCCATTTATAAATCACATTACATAAACTTCATAGTAAATTTTTGGTAAAGTCCATTGGGTCCGACTTAGATTGGATCCTCAGATTCCTCGGATTGAGTGGACTGTCTGAACACTGTCCAGTTCCCTCTGCCTCACCTACCATGACGTCAAAATTATTTTTGTTCACAAATGTCTTCTTATACTTAGATTATATTTTGTAATATCTTGAAATTGTGATGTCATTTATTGATGGCCCCAAATTTGATTCATGCAGTGGTCTCTATTTTTGATTGTGATCTATTTTTGTTTTAATTATAACTTTAGACTAATTAAGTGATTATAAAATTAGAACTTAGGCTGAATTATAAAAATTCAAGAACATCTCAGTAGCTTATACTAGAAAAACATTAAATATTTTCTTTTTGGTTTATATTGAATGTATTTTTATAAATTTTTAAATAATTACTAGTTATATTATAATATTTAATATAGCCACTACATGATTATTCATTATATTTTAAAAAAATTTAAAAAATTAAACTATGTATACTCTACTTATTATACCAAAACATTTTCTACTGCTACACCAAATATATGTATTACATGTAATTAATGTACTATTATTGAAATAACTGCAACAATGACAAAAACTATGAATAAAATAATGTAATGTAGTATGAAATATAATTTTATTTAGAACTATAATCAATAATTGTAATCAAAACTCCCCCAAAAAACTCTAAAAAAGCAAACTGCAGCCCGCGAGGCGGTGAGCCTGGCATTTGTGTGAGTGTTCACCAAAAGAAGAACCAGAAAAAGCTTTAAAAAAAATAAAATGTATTATTTCATCAATACAAAAAAATTCCACACCAGATTCCTCATAATTTTCGATAGATAAAATTTGGCTTAAAACAATAGTTTTTTAAGGCCTCTGCAAGCAATGATTGTGTGTTGAATGTCTACTCATGGACTTACTCCGGTCACGCCGTTCTGTTACCACAATGTACATTATAAAAAATCGATTATTTCTGCATACTCAAAACAACGTTGCAAAAAGAGCAAAAGTTTTTTAAGGTACATCATCATATATTATTATACAATAGTGGATAAAAAATACAACATTTAATTTTTTAACAAATTTATTCTTGAAATAACATCGTTAACAGCTTTACAGAATTAGATCTAGCTATTTTCATATCAGAATTAATTATCGATATCAAGTAAATATTCATAAAATATTTTTAACCATTTTGCCGATAAAACCATCAATAATAATAATAATTGTATAAATCATAATATATAGAATATTTATTATAAATAGAGTGCGCTCTTTACTCTTTTTTCTAAATATGTTAATGGACTTTCGAAAAATACAAATGGCGATATGTGATTATTTGCTAGTTTTTGTTAACTTCAATAAATCCCGTATATTGTAAGGTAGGCAGAGGGAACTTAGTGAAGACACTGAGTATTCTCGTGTACCGCCAAATTTTCAACACGTTGCGTGTTAAGTGGTGGAACTCAACGCTGCCTTTTGTTACCAGCGCAAGGAAATGACAGTAAGTCATATCCCCGACTGGGAATCGAAGCCACCACTGTTGCGTTTACTGTCAGACGTTGGCCCGATTCTCGACGGCCTCGGTAATTTATTAGATTACAAACATTTTTATTACAAACTTGCTGTTATTATTTCCTCACACATGTGGAATGTAGCAAATTGCCATTTATACAGGAATAAATTATAATATTAGTTGAAAACTAACAAGTTTTTATTTGAAGGAATCAAATCATAAGAAAAAAATTTGAGCAAAAATAAAGTTAATATTTTACAGTTTTCTTGATCTACTAAAGATATATATTATTTACAAATTGTGTTAAACTTAAGTAATGCTTATATTCTTGCTATTGCTGTAATACAATAATAGGTAATTGAACAGATTTCTTTGTTTTTATGTAAGTACATCATCTACGGTACAAAAGTATTATGAAACCAAAAAAAAATATTATTTTTTCACTTTAATACCCAAAATATTAGACCTGTTAGTATTTGTTTTTGTTTAAAATTAATTAAGTGTATTTATAGAAAATAAATAAGAATTTTATAAAAGTCAACATATTAAACAAAATAATTAATTATCATAATCATTAATAATATATTACAATAATGTTACACTCCATGCAACAAAACTGTTGACAAATACAAATCTTAAAATAAAATGCACCTATTTAATCTAGGAACTATTCAATGGGGTGATGGGGATGCCATACTATGATCTAATATCGCATTAAGCATTGTATTCAAATTATCAAATAAATGAGTGACAATTACAAGTTGGTAATTACTACAATTCATATATTTCGTTTGCACACCATGTATAATATCTCGATGCATTTTATCTAACATACAAACTTTGTATATGAATAATATATTGATTAAATCACGAAACCAAAACTTAAAATACATTTACAATAAATCCTAGTTCTATCACAGTAAAATATTAAAACACTCTTAAATCGACACGAAATACTTCATCAAGTTCACAAAATGACGTACGAGGCAGTCCCGCTGTCTCCACACAATCAATTGTTTTTTTTTATGAACAATTAAGGTCGAATTCTTAAAATAATATCTATTTCCAAAAACTATATATATTACAAATAGATTCTTTTTATAAAACCATCGCTTTGTTGAATGACTAATTTTCAGATAAACAAAATATAGTCACTCTACTTGATAGCAAATAGAATAAAAGCGATGTGCAGGGACAGTGCACTAAAAGATTGACACTAAGATTCTGGTTCTTTAGGGGCCATCCATAAATTACATCACACAAAATTTATGACTGACCCCTCTCCTGTTTTTGTTACGCATTTCGGTCGCATGCGCGAGATCCAACTTAGCGTGACTTGTAGATATAAAATTGAAACAGCAGTTGCGAAATTTTTTAGGTTCACACAAGTTTCTTGTTATACTTAGATTACTTCACAATTATGTCACGAAATTTAGGATCTCGCCTCACACCCCATAATGTAATTGTAATTCTAGATTGCCATTTATGAATTTCAAGAGATAAGAAATTTTAATGATTAAATATATTTATACAACTTCAGTCTTCTTACAAATATGTTTTTTTTTTATCATTTTAATATTCTATTGCAATCGCCATTTATTTTAAGTTTAGCGATAAAATTAAAATACTTGTGATTTAGATTTTTATGGCCGTTTGGAACCGATATAAAGTTAATATGACTAGACCCATTTTTAAAGTACAAATATTATTTTGTAAGTACATGTGAGTTTTAAGTCCCGTTTTAATCTTAGTGTCTATCTGGGAAATGTTATGTGACAGTTTATAAGAAATATTAAGTTACAACAAATAGTTTGTAATTATAACATTTGGAAAATTATATTAATTCATCATTCGGTAAAATTTCTGTTCAACAGAGAGCAATAAAACTGTCTGTCCAAGCACACGATAACATAAGTATAACACGTCTAAATAACGTAAATATAACCGATTCTGTTTCCTATAAATCAAGATTTTATGTATACTATAATTATCTATGGCTAATGGCCTATATAAAATACTTCGAGACACAAAGCATATATTGCAGAGCAATCGCACTTTCAACGCAGCCGCCATATTGGAAAGTTTAAATATAAAAATACAAAATGTTATTTTGTGACTCCACACAGTAACCGTATTCGTGGCGATGGTCCGGCTTATATTTTCCTAATCTTCGAAAAAAAAACATTTGTGATTGTGATAATAGAATAAAATATTAAAATAAATTCTCTATATATCATGTACGAAATAAAATAATATACAATATACACATATGATATGAAGTTTTCGAAGCATAGCAACAATGTGAGGTATTGTAGGTATAGTAATGTGTTGCCAGACATATAATTTTAGTGTTAAAATTTACATATAAATTTAAGGCTGATTTTTAACTTTTCCATTTAAATGTGGAACTATTTAAAATCTGGCAATACAAAGGTTCGGTTGTAGTGCGTTGCTCGTTACGTGTCTACGCCTGCGCCTGCCGGCACGCCACCGCCGCCACGAGCGCGGCGCCGCGCCCGCTGCCGTCCTCGGACAACATGAGGTCGAACTGAAACAATATATTAATTCATTTAAATTTCATAATTCTATATATAAAAAAAAAACATATCTTTAAATATAGTTTTTTTTAAATTTACTGCTTCATGTTCTTTCGTATATTATTTATAATAAAAATAGAACAATCTAGTATCAAGATTCTTAATATATCTTAAATTGATTCTCACACTAATATACGTAAGACTTGTTAAAAAGTCAATAATGAAGTCAAGAATTTTAATAATTTTTTTATTTTTTAATTATAAATTTTTTAATTATTAATTATCTTAATATTATTATTTTAATAAAATAATACTGTATTTTATTTTCAAGCACCTTATCTATGAGGAAAATTGTAAGAACAACATGTAATGAATTTGAATGCACGTGAATTTATCACTTGCATTATTGCAAGTATCAATAATTAATTATTGTCATGATATTATATATTGTCTAAGATTTGAAATAATATGTCTCTGAACGAATATAAATTATATTCGTAGAGACATTCAAAGACAAAAAACAGGAATAATCATTTTCGTTTGATTTTTATTAATTCTATGTAAACACATTTCTTTGCGTAACTCTATGTTGAAGGTAATAAATATAAGTAGAAATTATTCTCATGAAGTATAGATAATAGTAGGGATCTAACACGGTAACCCTGTTTGTGTCCTTTATATTTATTTACACTTTGTTAATAAAATAAATGGTTAAACGTTAATGACGTCTATAGTTTTTTTTAATGTGATAACGGTTATCGTTTTTTTATTATTATCTGTTTGTTCTAAAAAATAAAGCTTCAGATAACATCATAGGTCAACGTTGTCCAAAAAATGTACCATTGTACAAAGTTCAAGAAACATTATGATTACTTATAAGCGACCATATCTTGTATTATTAAGAACCACTATCGTAGTTCACACTTTAAATGGGTGTGTTTATTAAAATACATTGATTTGACAATTATTCTATAAATATTTTTGAATAGATGATAATAATTAAAAACAAATCCGGTTTATTTTCAATGACGTTGGACGTTATCGAACGAACATTGACCAGCCAACAATAACAATACGTAGAGGGGCTCGCCATCATTTATCGTCATAGATAAATATACGAGACAATATTGACGAAAATACTGCAGTAATTTTGTATTAAAAATAAATAAGGGATATCGATTAAGGATTATTATTTAAACAAAATCGATGTCAAACGAGTTAAAACTTGGTAACAACTTATAGGTTGAAATTTTCTATAAACAATGATTGCATTAGTTTCGGATAATATCCACGTACACTAATAAATATTGCCTAAATTGCCTTTTTTGTTATCATATAAATAATCTTATAATAATAGAAATGTGAAGATTACAAATACAATTGTATATGTACCTACAAAGAACTTGTTTTACGCCAGCATGTGTGAATGTGAATGACCTTAGTAAAATATGCTCGTTTGTGAGTGCAGCCGACACTTAGAATTGAAAGTGTTTTGAAATACATTCAATCAAGGTTGTTTGTTTTTTTTTTCAAAACATAACGGCTAATAATTTATATGTATGGGCCACCCGGCACCCAACTTTTCGCAAATTAAAATCTTAACACTGGATTTCTTCTTCCTACCCCGCTACACATGTGAGTTACTGTATGATACTAAAACAAAAACAATTAAAAAATATATCACAATAATAAATAAATGATCCTTTCTGTGTTCCTTGTAATATTTTTCCTTGACATTTCAGAAGAAAGACCCGTTTGCTACGTACGCAAATAAAATTGAAAAATTAATAGTTCAAGGATGCCATTCTTTAGATTAACTGCATTACGATATCAAAATTAATACTGATATTTAATGTATAATGGTAACGAGACAAAAGGCGGCTTTCAAGTTAGACATTAATGTTTGTAATCATATGCTTATGTTGTGCCTAGCGCACGGCTTCGCCCGCTTAACCTTATAGCAAATTATATAAAATCTTATTATCTTATTGTTATTCTGATGTATGATGCAATTTAGTTTAAATTACTGTAAAGATATGTCTAAATCCGTTCATTAGTTTTTGCGCGATAAATGCCTATATATTTTTTATATTTACTTTATACAAAAACATTTACTAGCTGCCTATAGAGTAATATATCTTTCAAGTTATCTAACATTATAGTGTATTGTTTCATATCGCAGTCTGGAATATCGCGATTAGTTTAAATTGAAATTGATTGATTAGTGGTATAGCATGTGCTGTCTGTTGTCTGCTGTCTCACCTGTATGCCGGGACGCACGAGCTGCGCGATCTTCTCGCACATGAGCGCGTGGAAGTGCGGGTGGTAGCGGTACACGGAGCCGTCGATGCCGACAGTGACGCGCGGCTCGCCCATGCGGTCGAGCAGCGTGGCCAGCCCCGCCGACACCAGGTGCGCCGCGCGCCGCGACACGCTCTCGCACGCCGCGCGCACGCCAGCCATGTCCGCCTCCGTCGCGTGCGACAACCCTGCCAATTCATTGAAAAAAAAAAACTGGATTTGAATCGGTAATGCATTTCTGACATACCAAATACTACTTAAAAAAGCCATTCCAAAGCCATTACGATGATCTTGTATAACATACGATAGGGATGTAGATTACTTACGCCAATGCCTACACTTGTAATTCACTTATTGTCAGCTTGACGCTGTGTTCCGCGTATAGCAGAGTGGCCACAGTTCATCTAGTGTTAACTCACTAGACACGGAACTCAACAATGCGCTGTGCTTTGTTACTAAAGCGAGTAAATTAACAGAATCAGGATTTAAACCCACAACCGTTACGTATATAAACATACGGTTCTCCCCCTGCAACACAACGGCCCCGTCACTTTTATTAATAGCAATCATTTGATAACGTTATCTGAGTATAATGATAGTTATAATGCATCATTAATTTTTTAATTCAAAAAAATCATAGTCACGATACATAAACAAAAAAATACAATGTATTATCGTCGTAAATCAACCGGACAAATTAAAATATTACATAATTTTCATACATAATTATCTTTCTTGTCTTTTATCATAAATATACAATTAATATCCAAAACTGCGCGATCTTATAAGATAAAGAAAGAAAAGAGATATAAAAAGTATATTCCTTTAAATAATTTAACTCACGCTACATCTAACTAAATATTTTTTTTTACAAATAAGACTTAAATCAATATTAATTATCGCACTAAGTAAGACAAATACGTAAAAAATATTATATTTTATTACGTAAATGCCCAGTATAGGCGTAAAAACCTTACGTAATAAAGTAGCATGTATTTCGTAGATTTAGTAATTGCTGAAAACGTTAAGTTACGTCATATTTTGTAGTATGCAAGTTGTTTTCATGTCGTATAGTAAAGTGCCGTTGATTGTAATTTGAATGTTTTAATACGATAATATTATGCAAATAAACTTTAAGACTGTATTTTTAATGGTTTTGCATTATTTAATTATAGAGATAATCCGACTAAGTCACATTACATATATATATATAAAAATTTGTTATTACGGTATATGTATAAATGAGCAGTGTTCAGTTCCGCTACTGAAAACGCAATGTCTTGAAAATTAACTAGTGCATGGGAGGGAACCAAAGTGTTTCAATGCTAAGTTCTGTCTGCCTACGCAGCTAAAATTAAAAATATTCATTAGACTAAATACAATTTTAACTCACCTAGTTCATCAAGGACGTCCATACAGCTTGTGTAGTCTCCCGGTTTGTCCGATTCGATTTCCGATACATATTTAGTGTAAAATTTTCCCTCACTAAATAGTAGATCGGAGCCCCGTCCACCGAAAAGTAAGCCCATTTTCGTGAATTTAACCAGAACCAAGCGAACCAATTCTCCCAAATACATTCCTGATATCATCTTCTCTTGGCTGTAATCATAAAATTTAGCATTTTTTAGTAAAATAGTCTGTATTTTCAGAAAAATTATATATTTATCTTAAGAAATTTTGTCAGTAAACATATAATATAACTTGTTTACAATCTTTTTTGCAATTTAAAAGCAATAGAAGTTATCGAGTCATCCTATTAGAATCAATTGTTTTATTACATATGTTTGTTTTCTATAATGTGTGTCCTTTAGTGCTATTTCTGTGTTTAACAGATAAAGTTTCTCATATTAAATTTGTCACCACAAAGGTAAACAAATACGGTTATTATTTCAACGTATAAAATGTATAAAAGAAATGATTAAATAAATTATAAAAAATATATTAGTGGGTTAAAATAGGACCCATGTTACGTTACCCATTTAAAGTAACATGGGTCCTGTTTCAAAACGAGCCCACATGTTTATAATGAAAGTTTCGAAGTGATTAATTTAAATTCAACGTGCAATTGTTTTATGTCAATATATATTATACAGATGCATGATAATATCGTATAACATTTAAACTTTGAACTTATTTACATTGACATTGCACTAGTGCCGCGGCCCCGTCACTCATGTCGCGACGGTCATTTGATAAGTATTACGTAACCCAATAGAACAATTGACTCGTATAAAAGCAAATTGTATTTTTTTTTGATGTTTGCCTCGGAAGTCCAATAACACCGATCCGAAACTTACAGGAAATACTGTGATAACATATTTTATTTAATTTTCCAAGTATCGATCCAGATTCCAGAGGGAGCTTAGTGTTAACGCACTCCGCTTCGCTATTTTGGAGATATTGCGTATTGAGTGGCGGAACTCAACACCGCGCTTTCGATACAAAAACGAAGAATCATTTCTTCGTTTACGCGAGAAAAATATTAATATTTTTCTCGCGTCGGAATCGAACCCTCACAACCTGTCTAGTTGAATGGAATTGAATTGATCGAATTTTTTGCTTATATGCATATTATTTTATTTGGAAATGAATTTTGTACCTATATAATTAACTTAGGCAGTTATTTGTAGGTCGTATTGTTAGTGTACTTAGTTAACTGTATGTTAAGATAAAACTTGTTCCATGTTTTTTTTTTTTTTTATCAGTGATAGGTAAGCGTTTGACCACTGTCTAACCTAATGATAAGTAAAGACGAGGTCTAAGATGTAGCACGCTTACCTAGAAGAACCCTGTTCACTCGACTCTTAAAGACACACTTATAATTGTAATTCGTTGTTATATTAAAATTATTTATAATAACACCTTTAGTAATTATAACCAATACTGTCAAAAAAAAAGGAAGTTATTAAGAAAAGTTACTATTTAATTATTGAAATAAGGATAAGGATAAAATGAGCGTGATTGAAAACCAATGTCTATGACTTTATAGTCATGACTAACACTAAAAAACTGTGACGTACAATGAACCTGGCTACTAATTTAATCAGAAGATTGTTGACCTTTGTATGATATCAAAAACAGTTGTAGCTTTAATATTGACTTTTCATTGCTCAAGTTTGGATGATAATTGCAACATATATTTTTATTTTTCGTAAGAAGACAAAGAGCGACGTTAAGTTCCACCACTCAACATGCAATGTCTCGAAAATAGGGCGGTGAGTGAGGAACAGAGCTTTCTTAACACTAGATTCTCTCTGACTACCTGCTATATGCGGCATACAACATAAAACAAGCAGAGTAGGTAGAGGGAACCTAGTATTGAGACCCCCGTTCCCCACTTTTCGCTGTATTCTAGACGCTTTGCGTGTTGGGTGGTGGAACTCAATATTAAAAATTGCAAAATGCAAATAAATAAAAATACTTACATCTGTTTGCCGGGATTAATAGAATTCGCGTCGACTTCTCTATCGAACTCCGTCCTAACGAAGTCTAAAGCGCCGTCGTCCCCAAAAGCACCCCACTCAGTGTTTATCAATAGATCTGGTTTTCCCGGTTCACCATCAAAAAGTTCACAATTCTCAGTTTTTTCCACATAACAAGCATTACTTCCAGTACCTGCGTAACAGAAAATAATAAATAAATTCTAAAACATAATATATGCAAAAATATAATATGTGAAATCGTGAGTATTTTAGCAGAGTTATTTGAAACAAAAGCAAATCTCAAGTTATTAGTGTGCTGTCTATATTTAAATGCGATATAACAACAAATTTAACGCTGGTCACGCCACTGCGTGGGAAATTAAAAAGAATGTAAATAAACAAAAATTGTATAATTAGCGTGACGAATTGTCACAGTGACATAGTATAATAATTCAGTCCAATATTTTCAAAAATATATAAATATATTAAGCGAGGCTGAACCCGCCCCTTTTGGAAACCTTTCACCCACCACACTAGTTTACAAGAGGCGCGCTACCGTGTGATGTTGAATTTTTTAAATATATTTTTTATGTGTGGAATAACACTTAAAAAATATAATCTATATTTATTAGATGGCATGAATAATGAGTTAAAATTAATTCGACATGTACATTATATATTAGTAATAGATATAGTTAATGTGTGTATGAATGCAGACCACCATAAGTTCTTAACAAAATAAACCTACCAACTATGAGTCCTATTTTGCAGTTGTGGTTTTTCCACGCACAAGACATCAATGTACCCGTTGTGTCATTCAGTATAGCGCATATATCTATCTGTACGTCCTACAAGAGTGGAAAAACATGCGATTTATAAGTTATTTCCATTATAATTATTATATTTACAAACGGGTTTGTTGATGATGATTTTATAGAGGTGTTCTCTTTATGAAAACTCAGTCAAGATCTAATCCTATAGCTGTATATACAATAACGAACTGGGGTTTTACTGACGCCTGCTAATAATTCTATAAAAATAAATAGGAATATTTTGAAAACTAAAAACAAATTAACTTAAATTTTGTGTTTACTTAAATAATAATGAATAACCAATTGAGAGTTATCATGCAAGCATGCCCAATGCCCTTAAACGTTTCCTTTGAAACTTATGAATAATAAATTTAGAAAAAATGCCAAAAAATAAGAAAGAAAAAAAAATTCGTTGCGAACGAAAATAGTTTTCATGCAAAATTTGAACCTTTGTCCGAGGCTAGATATAATTGTGAACTCTCAATAAAAAAAGGAAATAAGTCGATATGTTATTTTATTAGCATGCACAGTAAATTATAGTTTTTGAATATATGCATATATAGGTAAGTCTTAACTGAGATTCCATTGGAAGCCTCCATTCGGCTCTCATTAAGCTTAGGACATGCCTTATTAACTTAAGAGAGCTGATATCATCGTCAACTCACCAATTATAGTTCCTATTCGGCAATGGGGGTTTTTATGTGAACAGGACATTAACGTCCCGGTCGCATCGTTAAGTATTCCCATTACAGATAAGGAAAGATCCTGGAAAATTTTTCCGTTTTGAACTTATTTATTTTTAGCTTCATGTTGTATCTCTTTTCAGACATTTTGTTTTCCATGCACTGTCCATTTTTTGAGTGAAATTGAATGGTGGAACACAAAGCATCGCTTTGCCTTGATACCAAAGTTAAGAATATGTAAGAGAATGAAATAGACTTCCTCGAGTGGGAGTCGAGCCGTCACATTCAGACGCTTTGCCTCAAGTCATATTGATAATAATTTACAACATATCAGAAATCTAATGTGTTATTACATTTCGCGATTAGATATAACAGGTCGCCATAGTAAATTCTTTTATTAGCTATAAATAATGCAATTAATGGATAATAGACACTTTTTTGATGTTTCCGTTAACGATTATGCTTTTATATATTATATTTTATTCTTATTAAAGAATTAAATTAAAGGGATTTAGTGGAACATTTGTTTAGGTGTATTTAAATGAATATGTATTCAAATGGTTCTCACCCCTCTCCGAGCTATAGCGTCCTTGAGCCCCTGTACCACGTCTTCCCCTACGACGCCCGAACAAGAGAAGCCCTTCGTCCAACGTTGTAATATCCCTTTAGTTAACCCGAGCTGCTGCAGCGGGAAACTGAATGTGAATCCAAGAGCCAAACGTTCATCGTAAACGTCATGTTCCTAAAAAAAGAAATGATTAATTTATATTTGTAATTTGGAAGTTTTTGATTTGTGTAATTTGGAAGTTTTTAATTTGTATAATGTAGAAAAGCTAGTAGGCAGAGGAAATATGGTAAAATACTCCGTTCTCCGTTTGCAGGTTTTAATTACAAGGTAGAAGGTTAAAAATAATTACCCGAGGCAGAAATTGAACTCACAACCGTCGGGTTTACTGTCTCTAAACGTATATCGTATAGCCCGATAAGAACTATCCGTTATCAGAGCTGTGCGCTGACCCTTACGCATACATAAGGGTGCCCGCTTACAACGCACGCAACCCCGCGACACTAAAGTACAGTCGTGCGCGACGCTAAGTGTCATTTACTGCGCCAGCTTTTATATGAACAGTCGCCACTCACGGCGAAAAAAATATTGAATATTATGCGCACGACTGTACATCCGCGGGTTAAACTCGTGCCCTGTCTTCACAGCACTCGTAAGCTTCTTGTCGGGATTGAGTAAAATTATATAAGAGATAAATTCTAGTACCTTCATAAAATTGGCTAGACACTCGGCAATGTGATCGAACAGAGCGATCCCCGTTCCCGTCATTATGTGGTTTGGAATAGCATAAATCTTTGACTGCATATCGAAGTGGTTCTCACCTAAGTTTATTATCAACACTCTAAAGTTAGTGCCACCCAAATCCAATGCTAAAAATTTACCGCGCTCTGAAACAAAAACGTCATATTATAACTCTATTTACATATTTTCCTTGAGTATATCCTTGGACTTATTAAAAAATTTACAACAGTTTATGAAACTTTTCCTCATATTTGACGAGTAATGTTTATTTCCGTAATTTTTATCTATTATAAATGAATGATTGGAGCTATCGTTTTTCGATTTTATCAATCCTTTTTTTTCATTAAATACTAAATTATTAAGTGAAATAAGTAATGTCACCTTTTCCATTTGGTAAATCTTGAATGTATGTTATCCAACATTTGACAATAGAATTGGCATGTGTGTCTTTTCCGAGGCCTTTTTTTAGGTCGCAGTGGAGTCTATTCATAATTTCCCGTAGTTGTTTATCTGATAACTGGAAGATTTCGCATTCCTCGCGAATCTGTTGAAAGTTAAAATATAAAAATATACGTTTAATATTATTAGTATAAGATATATAATATATTAGTTGAATATGTTTTTTAACAATTGAAACATAAGTTGGCATTTAGCGAACTTGATCTACTAATACTGGTTTTCCTTGATTTTCGGCTATACGTTCTCTAGTAATTTAAGTTTATTAAAAAAGTACATATTTTGTTTATTATTTTTACTATTATATGAAAATATATGAATTAACGTATATTGTCAATAATTATTTTTCATATTAAAATACAAAACTCAAGATCAACGTTCCAATTCGTTCGTTTTGTATGGTTATCTTAAAAGTATTCGTTTCATTAAATACATTATCCAATTATTTGAATATGTATTTGGATTACTACAACACATGTATCCAAAATGTATAAAATATATTTATAATATAAAATATGTATTTGGATTACAATATGTATTCTAAAGAAACAGTTGTCTTTAACATTTCAAGTTTTTATTTTCCATAGTTAGTAAATTATAATAATTCCCAAATTACAATATGGAAAGAAATTTCAGTTTACTATTTTTTCTAATATATGTACAACTATTGGCGGTAAACTAATCGTCCATTTTATCGCGAACGAGTTTCACAAGGTCAAAGCGGTCATTACAACACTACTACTGTCGCTTATGGTTGCTTTCCAATAATTCAACCCGGCTTAAACCATTAACAGCTAGATCTATTTTTATGTAAAATTTGTAACTATAATTAATTTGTAAAAACTCACCTGCGGCAAGTGGTTAATAGCCATACCCATTTTGATTTTTTTTACGAAACTCTTTGGATTATTTATGACACTACGCGAGTTATGTGTACGGTACAACTGCCAAAGCCGCTTTGAAACGAGGAATACGTCTCGATCGCTAACGCTATGACCGTCAATTGTGCTTGTTTCCTACAGACTGACGCGTTCTTTTTCATTCATGATAATAAACTCGTGTTATCTCGCTCCAACGTGCTAATGTACATCGAATTAGAGCAGTGCGACAATATGTTGTGCAATGCTATGAGTGAGTGTAAATTAAAAAAAAATAACCTGTACATTTTGTAATTTTCATTCCATATGGACATATTTTTTCAGGGCCAGTAAAAATCAAAAAATATAAGTATATTTTGGGTTATTAGAGGGATAAATAGTATGTTTATCTTATTTCCTCCGGCGCGCCTCTTCTGGTGAGAATCTGATTGGGCGACGCGTGGGCTCGCTCGTGACGTCACACAAATTCCTTGAGTCGATGTCTTTCTATATTTACAAATGCAACAGTATGGGTACTGGGTAGTGGTAGTGAAGTATTGTGTGTGTGCAAGTAGCGGCACATCTTATGAATTTTTGGGTCACCCTGACATATTTTAAATTATATCTACAATCCACATATCCAATAACGAATGGTATAAAATATATAAATATCTGATATTTTAACTGTAGTATATTAAATAATATTACATCTTTTATGTGTTCATTTAATTATATTGTAATTTAATAAATGTACCTAATACTATTATTGTTTTCAAATACGTATTAAATGATATTAAGAACATGATGTATAATTAATTTAACTTATTACTATTGGATTGGCATTGTGTAGATAAGTAATTAATATAAATTTATTAAATTATATGATTTTTATGTCAATTTACCTATAGAGCGAATTTGAGTAAATATCCTGTATATTTGGCAATGACTGATGTATGATATATAGCTACGACCTGTTTATTTTCGTGTGTCTCGTGACCGCTAATGATAGCGTCGACGAACGTAACTTACACTCAGTGTGCCTAATTACGTACAGAAAAAAATAAAAAATATGTTTGCAGATTATAAATTGTTACTACAGTATCTGTGTTGTGTCTTTACAGAACTTATATAGTATAGTTAAGTATATTATGTGACTAACCAAGCTTGAACAGGAAAATGCATTTTGCGTTTCTGTTTACGGTATTTCCCCGTTTATGTGACAAGGTAACTTCCTTTGGTTAATAAATAGACATCATTCAGTACATTTATTCGTTACTATAATGTTTCTACTGGAATTTAGTGGTCCAGACAAAATTATTTGATAGACTAATATTAACTATAAATTTCTCTTTAATTATAAAAGAATAATGTTTCAAACAAGTGTCTATATAACAAGCTAAATAAATAGTCTACGCCGTCACGCTACTCCAAGTTGAAGTATTTTGATAAAATCCGCATTGGGTTTTAGATAACAATTTTCACAGTGATTCATGCGGCGATAAGATAGCTTTACATTTAATTTAAAATTTTCCGCCCATTCTTCTGGCCGTTACGAATACTATAGCACTATTAATTGTTAATCTAAAAATGTTTAAATGTCAATGTAGTTACATTATATAAGTAATTATATTATATATTTGTTAAGTTTTGTCAAGTCGAATTTATTAAATAATAAATATTTGTTATTATTGTAAAATATTATAAATTATAATATGTAATGTGTTATGTCTATATCTTATTAATGACTTATTTAATATACTTTATTATATACATTGTTGGTAATGCAACTAAAGTAATTAACAGGTTGTGTGTAAGGCCTGCTAAAATGATCGCTTATCTCTCGCCCGGTCGTGATCAACAACTTATCAATAACGTATTCGTTGTAATATTTTATTTATATTCTGTTTGAGTAACTCAGAAAAATAACTGGTTACAACCGAAAATAACCGATAAATACTAAGATATACGTGTGCTAAGTGATGGCCATAACGATTTAAATAAATGAATTTCAAATTTTTTTATAGAAAGACGTCACTATGCGTAAACGATATAATTTTGGTTTACCATAATATGTAAATCGGTTGAGTTTTAATAATAATTATACGTAATTTGTGAATATACTCATTTGTATTTCTATGATATTATTAATAACTAATTAAAAGCTTAAAGTAATAAATAAAGATTATTTACATTACTTTGAATAGACCGTGAAAAGCGCGACAATTATATGATATCCTTATATGTAATGTTTTTTTTTTCATTTAGTAAAATAAAATACTTAAATACTTCCGAGTGCATTCCGATTGTATTCTATATCAAGAGGTTGCTCTAAGTAGATTATATATATATGACATTTCTTTTAGTCTATTTTTTCTTATTTGTTGTATAAGCAATTGAAATAACTGAAATTGTTAAAATACAATTTGAAATAGTATTTGCAGTTTTGTACGACATTTTTAGTTATTTATAAAATTATACAGTACAATCTTTAACTAGTTTTCATTAAAAATATCTAAATGTCACCTCTCAGACGCTTGTGACTTGACCTTGCGAGTTTATATAAGAACTATTGATGTCCGAATTTTATTGTTTATTATAAAGAACAATGTATTGTTCAATTAATTTATAATGTAGTAAATAAAATTTGTGGTTACTGTATCGATGTTTTTACTATATAACTTTGTTATGTAATTTTTTGTCGTTGCTTGGTAATACGATTGTTTAATTAATGCGTGACTTTAAATTTATAATATAATGGAATATTTTTCACTTCACAAATATTTGGCATGGCATTAGGTACTCACGATGTCTCGCGCTTGACGCATATCGATTCGTCTTGTCAGTCGTGACGACCGAGATAAGAGGTGATGAACGAGGAGCGTTGGAGTCCACAGGGTGCTGTCATAAATTCCACGGGGCACAAGAATCGTGTTGATATCCGCGTTCGAGCGAATACCGGTTTTTCTGGACCGTAAAGTCGAAACGTGCAGAAGTGAAAGGAACCGATTGCGGGCCGCAGTAGCCGACAGCGCAACGCGAAGCACTTGCTCGGTGAATCGAGGGTCACCTTGAGCGGAGACGGCCGGCGCATGTGCACCACACCCTCGGCCTCACGCCCGCGCCCCGCCCCCGCGTGACGTCACTCCCTGCCCCCGACCGCGGCCGCTTCACGTGATGCCCTTCACGTAATATAACGTTAAAATAAGGCAATCCAACGCACACTATTGTCTATACCGATTACGAATTACTATTGTGAAATGTTTCAATATTTAGATACAAGTTGATTTACTCATTGTCATTACCCGTTATAATGGGATCATTCCATATGAGTAATTTCTTAACATTTGGCGACGAAGTATAGAATGAAAAAATAATTTTAAAAAAATCAGCTTCACGATGTATCCGCATTTAGCAGGGCAATCAGAGGCAGAGAGTGGCGGAACTCAACGACGGGCTTTTGCCTTGGTGCTAGAACGAACAAATAAAAATAATAATTAATTCCGGATGAATTATTATTCCTACCCTTGTGCCACTGCGCCACGGCGGCCTCAATCTGAAATAATATGATAGAACCTTATTTCCTTGAACATGAGATTTTCCTTGTAAAGACAAACGAAGTCAATTGTAAATAATAATAATAATGGCGTTCTGATTTCTTATTATTTATTATAAAATGTTTAATTTAAGTAAACTCTATCATTATTGGATAAGTGTAATGTAAATTTAATAAGATATGGTCGGTGAAAGGATCATGCAATGTGGGTGTGGCGTTGCGACGTGCTCGTGCGCATGTGTTTTGTAGTGTGTACAAGTTGTCCGTGATGAAGCGCACGTGTAACTCGCTCTTTGGATATTAATACGTATTTGGTCAACCATAACATCTGCTGTGTATAGATGATTCATTAAGTTTCACTTAAAACCTGTGGCTATATCTGGCAAGTTTATTGGCCTAGTAGCGTATTTCTTGCTATCTAGTTATAAACAGACATAGACTCATGATGCTGTCTTGGTGCGAGGGCATAAGCGTGTAACTGTAAACGCGACAGGTTTCATTTCCACTCGAGGAAGTGAAAAATTGAATAATTTCATTTCTTCGCTCTGACCTCGAGGCAACAGTGTTGAGTTTCGCCATTCAACAAACACAGAAAATGCCTCCAGAATTCAACGGAAAGTGGGGAACGGATTTGGTCTAACGAGGAACAGAAGTCTTAACACCAGGTTTCCAAGTGCCCTTCGCCCTGCTATTTGCGGATTCAGCGTGCAGATAAAAAAATATCTATGTTTATAAAAGTATCTACTGTGAGTCAGAAAGGTTTCTAATGGCTGTAGGTATTATACCACAAGACTGGAATGCCTTAAGCATAAAACGTAACATTAATACTGTTTATAAAACATATCATATTTCCATTGTTTCTTTTTATTAATGAATTAATTAGTTAGTACCTTTATGATATCTAATATTTTCTAGATATAAAATGTTATTTTGTAGGTAATAAGATAATGCATTTGGTTATTATCTAATAATAATTTAGTTTACTAGAACTAATTATTTATTTATATGTGCAAAATAAGAATATTCAAATTGATAAAATTTATAATTTGTTATGTTTATTATATTTTTCTTTCACAAGCGTAAATAAAATACGTGTATATATTATTTTGTAAAATTATGTGCAATACGACATACCTACTGCCAAAGAGACGCAATATTTCATTAAGACTTCATTTAACATATATTTTCTAGTTGAAAGTTGATAGAAGGTATTGTCCACGCTTTTTCCCACACCACAGGCACAGGCTAGGTAGAGGGAGCCCTGTCTCAAGAGTTAAGAAATTCTTTCCGAGTGTAAATGTCCCAGACATTGCGTAGAGTGATGGAACTTATCTTCGCATTTCGTCTGACATAGCTATTTATTTATTTTTATTTATATATACTTTATTATACACCACATATAGAAAACAAGCAAAGATAAAAAAAATGTGTGACAAGTACAAATACGATCTTATCGCTAATTAGCGATTTCTTTCAGACAACCTTGAGGTTAGGAGATATAAAATTAAAAATATATATGGGTGGTGGTGGTATCTTATAAATCCTAGTCATTAAGGAGTTGTGTATCTTGTCATCATCGACATCAGCTCAATAATGTCATCTGATGATGACAAGAAGCAAATATATGATTATTATAAGATATTACATAAAATTCATACATGTTATTTCATTACCAGATACATATTTGGTGGCAAAGGGACCGCCATTGGATATACCCTATTTCAAATAAAACAATTCGATTTCATATGAAATTCACAAATGGCGGAGGAACAAACGAAATATACTTGATGAATATAGAACTTTTGCTTTTTGAAAAAAAAAAAAACAACATTGAGTGTTGAGTGGCAGAACTCAACGCCGCCCTTTGCCTCGACACCAGAGCGAAGAAATGAAAATACAAACGTAAATAAATATTTCACTTCCTCGAGTGGGGATCGAACCCACAACCGTTACAGTCACAGTATGATATTATTTTCCATAAAAAAATGCATTCCTGTGTCTCGATACAAAAATGAATACCAATAATTTATTTATACTCATAAAATATTTAAGTTTCATTAATAGTAGTATTTTTCATTTATTCTTATAATGAAAAATATCAATGTCCTAAATAATATAAATTTGGCAAAGAATAGGTAAAGTATCCAACGAATAACTAGTTTTGCTTCGTTCAAAACATTAATTACGCTTTGTTTAATAAATAGCTTTTGAGAACATAACAATGTTGAACGTTATACACTATCAGTACAGGCATGACAAATACTATAAATAATTTATAGAGTCATTTAAATCGTACACGAGCAAACCTAGCAATTAGCGACGTATTAATAAAGCGACAAAATTAAAAGAAAATAATAATTATTTTAAGATGAAACTTTATTGATTTTTTTAATTCTCTTTATTAATACGAAATAAATGAAATAAGTCTCATTTTAAAATCAAATGTTGATACAGATGGAAAACAAGTAACCAGTGTTAGTCAGTACTGCGCGTGCGCAAAAAACGTGACCAACAAATGCTTTCAGGAAAAATATCAAATAAAGCCAATATACATATAGGTGTTCTCTTTATGTTACATAACTTGAATATTAAAATCAAAAACTGTCTCAAATTCTCCCAGTTAATTAGTTATATGATATGATAATAAAGTAAAGAATATTATTAAATATGATAGGTTATTGAAAAAATGGTGTTATGCTAACAACACAATCAACTAATAATAATATACAAGTGATAAGTATAACGTAGACGCTTAAAAATTAATTAACAGCTTTTCAAAATATTGATCTAACTATACCTCAAGCCGATACGTAAATACACCTATAATTAATAACCTCCACTATTATTTTAAGCGTTGTTCATTTACATGTAACTATGTATGTACAAGTGAATAATATGCTGAGGCACACTCATAGCAGATTACATAATTCACATTGACATTAAATTATATTTAAATCAAATATTGCAAAAAGTTAAACGTTTTTCATAATATTGTGTTATATATATATATTTTGAAAACTTTGAGAAACTTTAAAATCTAAAAACCTACCTCTTGTTGCACTAAATCCTTACTCATTTTCTTTTTCGTAGAGACCGACTTACTCTGAACCGCACTTACAGCGTAGTGAGTAGATATACTTTCAACGCCACTTTTCTGCAACAACTCTTCAATAAAATCCTTTATCTGAAGCCACCACAGTATAATCTTTATCTAAATTAGAACCAACAATTACCGCAATTATATGGCGACGATATGAATAATAAAATTACAAGTGTTGTTTTGAATGTTCTTAGGGGGCCATTATGTATTATATGCTTCGAACTTATAATAAAATAACAATAAATTAATTCACTTTTACGGGGCTATAAACGTGTTTTGTTTAGGGCTCCTGTGTCTTTTCTCATAAACTAATATATATACAGGCTCGGTGTAGTGAAGTGCTGAGAATCTATTTACTTGGCACAACACTATCCCACTCTTGGATCTCTACCAATTCGAACTGGACTGTTGACTCTGGGAGTATCTAGATTTAAGATTGTTTACCTTTAAGGAACTACACAAACACATATATTATAAGCATAGTTAGTGTTCTAACTCTATTATTTACTTGGCAGTACGTAGGTATGCTATAATAACATAATAATAATAACATAATATAGATAACTAAAAATATATTTTTTATCTGTACCAAGAAACTTCTATACAACTAATCGTCGTTTACAGTAGAAACTCGATAAACCGGAATAATTGTTTTCGTTACTCTTTCGGGTAATCGAAAATACGGATAATCGTATTTATAAAGAAAAGCTGGTTATATGTCTATCTAAGGCTATATATCAAAAGCAACAAGTGCATATTAACAAAAATCCACGTTTATTAAAAAAATATTAAAATTTTCCATCATACTCTTTATACACATAAATTAGGTACGCATTTATGTACATAATATAAATTTTCTTTGGTTTCGTTGTGGTGGGCTTTTTAAAATAATAACCGCGTTGATAGTCCGCGTCCCCGTTGATATATAGGAGAGGGCAAGGTAAACGAGCGTTCGGGTCACCAGATAGTAAGTCATCACCGCCGCCTACGACCCCATGCAACACCAGAGGAGCTACAGGTGCGTTGCCGGCCTTTAAGGAGATTAGAGATGTAGGGCGCCCGGCATTACCTAATGCGAAACGCAGTGGCAAGGGCCACTACTTCACGCCGGTTTAAGATGCCGGGGGTGGTATTAAATCCGGTCGAGTCTGCCCATGCGTGTTGCCATTACTGGCGACGTGACTCTACCACCCGTACAAAATATTACGTACATATATTTGCGCGTAGGTATGAAACAAAATACACAATAAACACTTATCTAAGTCTTATTTTGTTTTATGAACAATAGTTAAGTTTAATAAACCGAATTGACTGATAATTATGATCACTTCTAATATGAGTTTATATTATTTTAATATGTATGTCATCTAATATGATTTTTTTACTCCATTTATATGAGGATTTTTGATTGTTTTGAATTTAAAAATACGACCAATGTTGAAACCTTGAAGCCTTAAATGTTAAATTCTTGATTTGGGTAAGGATTCATAATATTCTTTGTAAAATAATTGTAAAAAATAATATTTTTGCTTTCTATTATTCTTTATATGTATGCCTTTGTCCATTTCATCCAAAAATACTAAATGTACAGAATATTTTTAATGTTTTATTATATATAAGACAAGATAAGATTAGGTTTCATGGTAACAGCTTTCGTAGTGTTGTGCTGTGCCTGTCTTACTCTATCAAATGTAGATGTGTGTTATAAACTTATTAAATAGCAAATATCCCTATCCATGTCACTGTGGGAGATTAAGTAGGAAATATCAATTTTTTGATAAAAATCAAATCCAATCTTCACTTAAGCTTCACGATGTATCCCACATATATGAGGGTAGGCAGAAGGAAAGGCGTGTTAGCACGCTATTTTCTCCTCTTTCCGTTATTTTTTTTCGGAATGTGTTGAGTGGCGAATTTATGTAACGTGTCGCAAACATTTTTCCAGTCAGTACTTCTACAATCTAAATGTATATCAAAGAATGATGATGGGTTACTAATTTACTTACAAATTTCCT
>JBAIZZ010000311.1:41240-128922 GCA_037355905.1 Heliconius aoede
CCTGCCAATTCATTGAAAAAAAAAACTGGATTTGAATCGGTAATGCATTTCCGATATACCAAATACTACTTAAAAAACTATTGTTTTAGGTTCTATTATATTGATAATAGATTTTCTCATACATCTTTCTTGTACAGACAATAATATATATTATCCATAATTATGATAAGCTTTATATCTTGTTGCTACTTCATTGTTATTTTTTGTATCATATAGTAAGCACATAGTTTTACGTATCGTGGAAACCAAAAGCATTCTGACGATTAAGCCGGTACAATAGGATTTCTTTATAATACGATGATCTTGTATAACATACGATAGGGATGTAGATTACTTACGCCAATGCCTACACTTGTAATTCACTTATTGTCAGCTTGACGCTGTGTTCCGCGTATAGCAGAGTGGCCACAGTTCATCTAGTGTTAACTCACTAGACACGGAACTCAACAATGCGTTGTGCTTTGTTACTAAAGCGAGTAAATTAACAGAATCAGGATTTAAACCCACAACCGTTACGTTTATAAACATACGGTTCTCCCCCTGCAACACAACGGCCCCGTCACTTTAATGAATAGCAATCATTTGATAACGTTATCCGAGTATAATGATAGTTATAATGCATCATTAATTTTTTAATTCAAAAAAATCATAGTCACGACACATAAACAAAAAAATACAATGTATTATCGTCGTAAATCAAACGGACAAATTAAAATATTACATAATTTTCATACATCATTATCTTTCTTGTCTTTTATCATAAAGATACAATTAATATCCAAAACTGCGCGATCTTATAAGATAAAGAAAGAAAAGAGATATAAAAAGTATATTCTTTTAAATAATTTAACTCACGCTACACCTAACTAAATATTTTTTTTACAAATAAGACTTAAATCAATATTAATTATCGCACTAAGTAAAACAAATACGTAAAAAAATATTATATTTTATTACGTAAATGCCTAGTATAGGCGTAAAGACCTTACGTAATAAAGTAGCATGTATTTTGTAGATTTAGTAATTGCTGAAAACGTTAAGTCGTAAACGTCATATTTTGTAGTATGCAAGTTGTTTTCATGTCGTATAGTAAAGTGCCGTTGATTGTAATTTGAATGTTTTAATACGATAATATTATGCAAATAAACTTTAAGACTGTATTTTTAATAGTTTTGCATTATTTAATTATAGAGATAATCCGACTAACTCACATTACATATATATATATATAAAAATTTGTTATTACGGTATATGTATAAATGAGCAGTGTTCAGTTCCGCTACTGAAAACGCAATGTCTTGAAAATTAACTAGTGCATGCGAGGGAACCAAAGTATTTCAATACTAAGTTCTGTCTGCCTACGCAGCTAAAATTAAAAATATTCATTAGACTAAATACAATTTTAACTCACCTAGTTCATCAAGGACGTCCATACAGCTTGTGTAGTCTCCAGGTTTGTCCGATTCGATTTCCGATACATATTTAGTGTAAAATTTTCCCTCACTAAATAGTAGATCGGAGCCCCGTCCACCGAAAAGTAAGCCCATTTTCGTGAATTTAACCAGAACCAAGCGAACCAATTCTCCCAAATACATTCCGGATATCATCTTCTCTTGGCTGTAATCATAAAATTTTGCATTTTAAGTAAAATAATCTCTATTTTCTGAAAAAATATATATTGATCTTAAGAAATTTTGTCAGTAAATATATAATATAACTTGTTTACAATCTTGTTTGCAATTTAAAAGCAATAGAAGTTATCGAGTCATCCTATTAGAATCAATTATTTTATTAAATATGTTTGTTTTCTATAATGTGTGTCCTTTAGTGCTATTTCTGTGTTTAACAGATAAAGTTTCTCATATTAAATTTGTCACCACAAAGGTACAAATACGGTTATTATTTTAATACGTAGATAAGTTTGTATAAAAGAAATGATTAAATAAATTATAAAAAATATATTAGTGGGTTAAAATAGGACCCATGTTACGTTACGCATTTAAAGTAACATGGGTCCTGTTTCAAAACGAGCCCACATGTTTATAATGAAAATTTCGAAGTGATTAATTTAAATTCAACGTGCAATTGTTTTATGTCAATATATATTATACAGATGCATGATAATATCGTATAACATTTAAACTTTGAACTTATTTACATTGACATTGCACTAGTGCCGCGGCCCCGTCACTCATGTCGCGACCGTCATTTGATAAGTATTACGTAACCCAATAGAAACAATTGACTCGTATAAAAGCAAATTGTATTTTTTTTTTGATGTTTGCCTCGGAAGTCCAATAAGACCGATCCGAAACTTACAGGAAATACTGTGATAACATATTTTATTTAATTTTCCAAGTATCTATCCAGATTCCAGAGGGAGCTTAGTGTTAACGCACTCCGCTTCGCTATTTTGGAGACATTGCGTGTTGAGTGGCGGAACTCAACACCGCGCTTTCGATACAAAAACGAAGAATCATTTCTTCGTTTACGCGAGAAAAATATTAATATTTTTCTCGCGTCGGAATCGAACCCTCACAACCTGTCTAGTTGAATGGAATTGAATTGATCGGTTTTTTTTGCTTATATTCATATTATTTGTTTGCTTTTTATTTGGAAATGAATTTTATACCTATTTAATTAACTTAGGCAGTTATTTGTAGGTCGTATTGTTATTGTACTTAGTTAACTGTATGTTAAGATAAAACTTGTTCCACGTGACACACTTATAATTGTAATACGTTGTTATATTAAAATTATTTTTAATAACACCTTTAGTAATTATAACCAATACTTTCAAAAGAAAAGGAAGTTATTGAAAAGTTACTATTTAATTATTGAAATAAGGATAAGGATAAAATAAGCGTGATTGAAAACCAATGTCTATGACTTTATAGTCATGACTAACACTAAAAAACTGTGACGTACAATGAACCTGGCTACTAATTTAATCAGAAGATTGTTGACCTTTGTATGATATCAAAAACAGTTGTAGCTTTAATATTGACTTTTCATTGCTCAAGTTTGGATGATAATTACAACATATATTTTTATTTTTCGTAAGAAGACAAAGAGCGACGTTGAGTTCCACCACTCAACATGCAATGTCTCGAAAATAGGGCGGTGAGTGAGGAACAGAGCTTTCTTAACACTAGATTCTCTCTGACTGCCTGCTATATGCGGCATACAACATAAAACAAGCAGAGTAGGTAGAGGGAACCTAGTATTGAGACCCCCGTTCCCCACTTTTCGCTGTATTCTAGACGCTTTGCGTGGTGGGTGGTGGAACTCAATATTAAAAATTGCAAAATGCAAATAAATAAAAATACTTACATCTGTTTGCCGGGATTAATAGAATTCGCGTCGACTTCTCTATCGAACTCCGTCCTAACGAAGTCTAAAGCGCCGTCGTCCCCAAAAGCACCCCACTCAGTGTTTATCAATAGATCTGGTTTTCCCGGTTCACCATCAAAAAGTTCACAATTCTCAGTTTTTTCCACATAACAAGCATTACTTCCAGTACCTGCGTAACAGAAAATAATAAATAAATTCTAAAACATAATATATGCAAAAATATAATATGTGAAATCGTGAGTGTTTTAGCAGAGTTATTTAGAGAAACAAAAGCAAATCTCAAGTTATTAGTGTGCTGTCTATATTTAAATGCAATATAACAAAAAATTTAACGCTGGTCACGCCACTGCGTGGGAAATTAAAAAGAATGTAAATAAACAAAAATTGTATAACTTGCGTGACGAATTGTCACAGTGACATAGTATAATTATTAAGTCCAATATTTTCTAAAATATATAAATATATGAAGCAAGGCTGAACCCGCGCCTTTTGGAAACCTTTCACCCACCACACTAGTTTACAAGAGGTGCGCTCCCGTGTGATGTTGAATTTTTTTATAAATTTTTAAATATATTTTTTGTGTGGAATAACACTTAAATAGTACAATCTCTATTTATTAGATGGCATGAATAATGAGTTAAAATTAACTCGACATGTATATTATATATTAGTAATAGATATAGTTAATGTGTGTATGAATGCAGACCACCATAAGTTCTTAACAAAATAAACCTACCAACTATGAGTCCTATTTTGCAGTTGTGGTTTTTCCACGCGCAAGACATCAATGTACCCGTTGTGTCATTCAGTATAGCGCATATATCTATCTGTACGTCCTACAAGAGTGGAAAAACATGCGATTTATAAGTTATTTCCATTATAATTATTATATTTACAAACGGGTTTGTTGATGATGATTTTATAGAGGGTGTTCTCTTTATGAAAACTCAGTCAAGATCTAATCCTATAGCTGTATATACAATAACTAACTGGGGTTTTACTGACGCCTGCTAATAATTCTATAAAAATAAATAGGAATATTTTGAAAACTAAAAACAAATTAACTTAAATTTTGTGTTTACTTAAATAATAATGAATAACCAAGTGAGAGTTATCATGCAAGCATGCCCAATGCCCTTAAACGTTTCCTTTGAAACTTATGAATAATAAATTTAGAAAAAATGCCAAAAAATAAGAAAAAAAAATTCGTTGCGAACGAAAATAGTTTTCATGCAAAATTTGAACCTTTGTCCGAGGCTAGATATAATTCTGAACTCTCAATAAAAAAAGGAAATCAAGTCGAAATGTTATTTTATTAGCATGCACAGTAAATTATAGTTTTTGAATATTTGCATATACATATAGGTAAGTCTTAACTGAGATTCCATTGGAAGCCTCCATTCGGCTCTCATTAAGCTTAGGACATGCCTTATTAACTTAAGAGAGCTGATATCATCGTCAACTCACCGATTATAGTTCCTATTCGGCAATGGGGGTTTTTATGTGAACAGGACATTAACGTCCCGGTCGCATCGTTAAGTATTCCCATTACAGATAAGGAAAGATCCTGGAAAATGTTGCCGTTTTGAACTTATTTATTTTTAGCTTCATGTTGTATCTCTTTTCAGACATTTTGTTTTCCATGCACTGTCCATTTTTTGAGTGAAATTGAATGGTGGAACACAAAGCATCGCTTTGCCTTGATACCAAAGTTAAGAATATGTAAGAGAATGAAATTGACTTCCTCGAGTGGGAGTCGAGCCGTCACATTCAGACGCTTTGCCTCAAGTCATATTGATAATAATTTACAACATATCAGAAATCTAATGTATTATTACATTTCGCGATTAGATATAACAGGTCGGCATAGTAAATTCTTTTATTAGCTATAAATAATGCAATTAATGGATAATAGACACTTTTTTGATGTTTCCGTTAACGATTATTCTTTTATATATTATATTTTATTCTTATTAAAGAATTAAATTAAAAGGATTTAGTGGAACATTTGTTTAGGTGTATTTAAATGAATATGTATTCAAATGGTTCTCACCCCTCTCCGAGCTATAGCGTCCTTGAGCCCCTGTACCACGTCTTCCCCTACGACGCCCGAACAAGAGAAGCCCTTCGTCCAACGTTGTAATATCCCTTTAGTTAACCCGAGCTGCTGCAGCGGGAAACTGAATGTGAATCCAAGAGCCAAACGTTCATCGTAAACGTCATGTTCCTAAAAAAAGAAATGATTAATTTATTTTTGTAATTTGGAAGTTTTCAATTTGTGTAATTTGGAAGTTTTTAATTTGTATAATATTGAAAAGCTAGTAGGCAGAGGAAATATGGTAAAACACTCCGTTCTCCGTTTGCAGGTTTTAATTACAAGGTAGGAGGTTAACAATAATTACACGAGGCACAAATTGAACTCACAACCGTCGGGTTTACTGTCTCTAAACGTATATCGTATAGCCCGATAAGAACTATCCGTTATCAGAGCTGTGCGCTGACCCTTACGCATACATAAGGGTGCCCGCTTACAACGCACGCTACCCCGCGACACTAAAGTACAGTCGTGCGCGATGCTAAGTGTCATTTACTGCGCCAGCTTTTATATGAACAGTCGCCACTCACGGCGAAAAAAATATTGAATATTATGCGCACGACTGTACATGCGCGAGTTTGACTCGTGCCTGTCTTCACAACACTCGTAAGCTTCTCGTCGGGATTGAGTAAAATTACATAAGAGTTAAATTGTAGTACCTTCATAAAATTGGCTAGACATTCGGCAATGTGATCGAACAGAGCGATCCCCGTCCCCGTCATTATGTGGTTTGGAATAGCATAAATCTTTGACTGCATATCGAAGTGGTTCTCACCTAAGTTTATTATCAACACTCTAAAGTTAGTTCCACCCAAATCCAATGCTAAAAATTTACCGCGCTCTGAAACAAAAACGCCATATTACAACTCTATTTACATATTTTCCTTGAGTATATCCTTGGACTTATTAAAAAAATTACAACAGTTTATGAAACTTTTCCTCATATTTGACGAGTAATGTTTATTTCCGTAATTTTTATCTATTATAAATGAATGATTGGAGTTGTCGTTTTTCGATTTTATCAATCCTTTTTTTTTCATTAAATACTAAATTATTAAGTGAAATAAGTAATGTCACCTTTTCCATTTGGTAAATCTTGAATGTATGTTATCCAACATTTGACAATAGAATTGGCATGTGTGTCTTTTCCGAGGCCTTTTTTTAGGTCGCAGTGGAGTCTATTCATAATTTCCCGTAGTTGTTTATCTGATAACTGGAAGATTTCGCATTCCTCGCGAATCTGTTGAAAGTTAAAATATAAAAAATATACGTTTAATATTATTAGTATAAGATATATAATATATTAGTTGAATATGTTTTTTAACAATTGACACATAAGTTGGCATTTAGCGAACTTGATTTACTAATACTGGTTTTCCTTGATTTTCGGCTTTACGTTCTCTAGTAATTTAAGTTTATTAAAAAAGTACATATTTTGTTCATTAATTTTACTATTATATCAAAATATATGAATTAACGTATATTTTCAATAATTATTTTTGGTATTAAAAATACAAAACTCAAGATCAACGTTCCTTCGTTCGTTCGTATGTTCGTATGTTCGTATATTAATTCGTTCGTTTTGTATGGTTATCTTGAAAGTATTCGTTTCATTAAATACATTATCCAATTATTTGAATATGTATTTGGATTACTACAACACATGTATCCAAAATGTATAAAATATATTTATAATATAAAATATGTATTTGGATTACAATATGTATTCTAAAGAAACAGTTGTCTTTAACATTTCAAGTTTTTATTTTCCATAGTTAGTAAATTATAATAATTCCCAAATTACAATATGTAAAGAAATTTCAGTTTACAATTTTTTCTAATATATATACAACTATTGGCGGTAAACTAATCGTCCATTTTATCGCGAACGAGTTTCACAAGGTCAAAGCGGTCATTACAACACTACTACTGTCGCTTATGGTTGCTTTCCAATAATTCAACCCGGCTTAAACCATTACCAGCTAGATCTATTTTTATGTAAAATTTGTAACTATAATTAATTTGTAAAAACTCACCTGCGGCAAGTGGTTAATAGCCATACCCATTTTGATTTTTTTTTTACGAAACTCTTTGGATTATTTATGCACTACGCGAGTTATGTGTACGGTACAACTGCCAAAGCCGCTTTGAACCGAGGAATACGTCTCGATCGCTAACGCTATGACCGTCAATTGTGCTTGTTTCCTACAGACTGACGCGTTCTTTTTCATTCATGATAATAAACTCGTGTTATCTCGCTCCAGCGTGCTAATCTACATCGAATTAGAGCAGTGCGACAATATGTTGTGCAATGCTATGAGTGAGTGTAAATTAAAAAAAAATAACCTGTACATTTTGTAATTTTCATTCCATATGGACATATTTTTTCGGAGTCAGTAAAAATCAAAAAAATATAAGTATTTTTTGGGTTAGTTGAAGGATAAATAGTATGTTTATCTTATTTCCTCCGGCGCGCCTCTTCTGGTGAGAATCTGATTGGGCGACGCGTGGGCTCGCTCGTGACGTCACACAAATTCCTTGAGTCGATGTCTTTCTATATTTACAAATGCAACAGTATGGGTACTGGGTAGTGGTAGTGAAGTATTGTGTGTGTGCAAGTAGCGGCACATCTTATGAATTTTTGGGTCACCCTGACATATTTTAAATTATATCTACAATCCACATATCCAATAACGAATGGTATAAAATATAAATATCTGATATTTTAGTATAACTGTAGTATATTAAATAATATTACATCTTTTATGTGTTCATTTAATTATATTTTAATTTAATAAATGTACCTAATACTATTATTGTTTTCAAATACGTATTAAATGATATTAAGAACATGATGTATAATTAATTTAACTTATTACTATTGGATTGGCATTGTGTAGATAAGTAATTAATATAAATTTATTAAATTATATGATTTTTATGTCAATTTACCTATAGAGCGAATTTGAGTAAATATCCTGTATATTTGGCAATGACTGATGTATGATATATAGTTACGACCTGTTTATTTTCGTGTGTCTCGTGACCGCTAATGATAGCGTCGACGAACGTAACTTACGCTCAGTGTGCCTAATTACGTACAGAAAAAAAAAATATGTTTGCAGATTATAAATTGTTACTACAGTATCTATGTTGTATCTTTACAGAACTTATATAGTATAGTTAAGTATGTGACTAACCAAGCTTGAACAGGAAAATGCATTTTGCGTTTCTGCTTACGGTATTTCCCCGTTTAGGTGACAAGGTAACTTCCTTTGGTTAATAAATAGACATCAATGGAATATTACAGGACATTTATTCGTTACTATAATGTTTCTACTGGAATTTAGTGGTCCAGACAAAATCATTTGATATACTAATATTAACTATAAATGTCTCTTTAATTATAAAAGAATAATGTTTCAAACAAGTGTCTATATAACAAGCTCCATAGTCTACGTCGTCACGCTACTCCAAGTTGAAGTATTTTGATAAAATCCGCATTGGGTTTTAGATAACAATTTTCACAGTGATTCATGCGGCGATAAGATAGCTTTACATTTAATTTAAAATTTTCCGCCCATTCTTCTGGCCGTTACGAATACTATAGGACTATTCATTGTTAATCTTTTAAAATTGTTTAAATGTCAATGCAGTTACATTATATAAGTAATTATATTATATATTTGTTAAGTTTTGTCGAGTCGAATTTATTAAATAATAAATATTTGATATTATTGTAAAATATTATAAACTATAATATGTAATGTGTTATTCTTATTAACGACTTATTTAATATACTTTATTATATACATTGTTGGTAATGCAACTAAAGTAATTAACAGGTTGTGTGTAAGGCCTGCTAAAATGATCGCTTATCTCTCGCCCGGTCGTGATCAACAACTTATCAATAACGTATTCGTTGTAATATTTTATTTATATTCTGTTTGAGTAACTCAGAAAAATAACTGGTTACAACCGAAAATAACCGATAAATACTAAGATATACGTGTGCTAAGTGATGGTCATAACGATTTAAATAAACGAATTTCAAATTTTTTTATAGAAAGACGTCACTATGCGTAAACGATATTATTTTGGTAAAATGTAAATCGGTTGAGTTTTAATAATAATTATACGTAATTTATGAATATACTCACTTGTATTTCTATGATATTATTAATAACTAATTAAAAGCTTAAAGTAATAAATAAATATTATTCACATTACTTGAAATAAACCGTGAAAAGCGCGACAATTATATGATATCCTTATATGTAATGTTTTTTTTTTTTCATTTAGTAAAATAAAATACTTAAATACTTCCGAGTGCATTCCGCTTGTATTCTATATCAAGTGGTTGCTCTAAGTAGATTTTATATATATGACATTTCTTTTAGTCTATTCTTATTTGTTGTATAAGCAATTGAAATAACTAAAATTGTTAAAATACAATTTGAACTAGTATTTGCAGTTTTGTACGATATTTTTAGTTATTTATAAAATGATACAGTAGCATTTTTAACTAGTTTTCATTAAAATATCTAAATGTCACCTCTCAGACGCTTGTGACTTGACCTTGCGAGTTTATATAAGAACTATTGATGTCCGAATTTTATTGTTTATTATAAAGAACAATGTATTGTACAATTAATTTATAATGTAGTAAATAAAATTTGTGGTTACTCTAGCGATGTTTTTACTATATAACTTTCTTATGTAACTTTTTGTCGTTGCTTGGTAATACGATTGTTTAATTCATGCGTGACTTTAAATTTATAATATAATGGAATATTTTTCACTTCTTCACAAATATTTGGCATGGCATTAGGTACTCACGATGTCTCGCGCTTGACGCATATCGATTCGTCTTGTCAGTCGTGACGACCGAGATAAGAGGTGATGAACGAGGAGCGTTGGAGTCCACAGGGTGCTGTCATAAATTCCACGGAGCACAAGAATCGTGTTGATATCCGCGTTCGAGCGAATACCGGTTTTTCTGGACCGTAAAGTCGAAACGTGCAGAAGTGAAAGGAACCGATTGCGGGCCGCAGTAGTCGACAGCGCAACGCGAAGCACTTGCTCGGTGAATCGAGGGTCACCTTGAGCGGAGACGGCCGGCGCATGTGCACCACACCCTCGGCCTCACGCCCGCGCCCCGCCCCCGCGTGACGTCACTCCCTGCCCCCGACCGCGGCCGCTTCACGTGATGCCCTTCACGTAATATAACGTTAAAATAAGGCAATCCAACGCACACTATTGTCTATACCAATTACGAATTACTATTGTGAAATGTGTCAATATTTAGATACAAGTTGATTTACTCATTGCCATTACCCGTTATAATGGGATCATTCCATATAAGTAATTTCTTAACATTTGGCGACGAAGTATAGAATGAAAAAATATTTTTTTAAAAATCAGCTTCACGATGTATCCGCATTTAGCAGGGCAGTCAGAGGCAGAGAGTGGCGGAACTCAACGACGGGCTTTTGCCTTGGTGCTAGAACGAACAAATAAAAATAATAATTAATTCCTCCGGGTGAATTATTATTCCTACCCTTGTGCCACTGCGCCACGGCGGCCTCAATCTGAAATAATATGATAGAACCTTATTTCCTTGAACATGAGATTTTCCTTGTAAAGACAAACGAAGTCAATTGTAATAATAATAATAATAATGGCGTTCTGATTTCTTATTATTTATTATAAAATGTTTAATTTAAGTAAACTATCATTATTGGATAAGTGTAATATAAATTTAATAAGATATGGTCGGTGAAAGGATCATGCAATGTGGGTGTGGCGTTGCGACGTGCTCGTGCGCATGTGTTTTGTAGTGTGTACAAGTTGTCCGTGATGAAGCGCACGTGTAACTCGCTCTTTGGATATTAATACGTATTTGGTCAACCATAACATCTGCTGTGTATAGATGATTCATTAAGTTTCACTTAAAACCAGTGGCTATATCTGGCAAGTTTATTGGCCTAGTAGCGTATTTCTTGCTATCTAGTTATAAACAGACATAGATTCATGATGCTGTCTTGGTGCGAGGGCATAAGCGTGTAACTGTAAACGCGACAGTTTTCATTTCCACTCGAGGAAGTGAAAAATTGAATAATTTCATTTCTTCGCTCTGACCTCGAGGCAACAGTGTTGAGTTTCGCCACTCAACAGACACAGAAAATGCTTCCAGAAATCAACGGAAAGTGGGGAACGGATTTGGCCTAACGAGGAACAAAAGTCTTAACACTAGGTTTCCAAGTGCCCTTCGCCCTGCTATTTGCGGATTCAGCGTGCAGATAAAAAATATCTATGTTTATAAAAGTATCATCTGTGACTCAGAAAGGTTTCTAATGGCTGTAGGTATTATACCACAAGACTGGAATGCCTTAAGCATAAAACGTAACATTAATACTGTTTATAAAACATATCATATTTCCATTGTTTCTTTTTATTAATGAATTAATTAGTACCTTTATGATATCTAATATTTTCTAGATATAAAATGTTATTTTGTAGGTAATAAGATAATGCATTTGGTTATTATCTAATAATAATTTAGTTTACTAGAACTAATTATTTATTTATCTGTGCAAAATAAGAATATTCAAATTGATAAAATTTATAATTTGTTATGTTTATTATATTTTTCTTTCACAAGCGTAAATAAAATACGTGTATATATTATTTTGTAAAATTATGTGCAATACGACATACCTACTGCCAAAGAGACGCAATATTTCATTAAGACTTCATTTAACATATATTTTCTAGTTGAAAGTTGATAGAAGGTATTGTCCACGCTTTTTCCCACACCACAGGCACAGGCTAGGCAGAGGGAGCCCAGTCTTAAGAGTTAAGAAATTCATTCCACGTGTAAATGTCCCAGACATTGCATATAGTGACGGAACTTAGCTTTGCATTTCATCTGACATAGTTATTTATTTATTTTTTTTATTTATGTATACTTTATTATACGCCACAAATAGAAAACAAGCAAAGATAAAAATGTGTGACAAGTACAAATACGATCTTATCGATAATTAGCGATTTCTTTCAGACAACCTTGAGGTTAGGAGATATAAAATTAAAAATATATATGGGTGGTGTTGGTATCTTGTAACTCCTAATTATTAAGGAGTTGTGTATCTTGTCATCATCAACATCAGCTCAATAATGTCATCTGATGATGACAAGAAGCAAATGTATGATTATTATAAGATATTACATAAAATTCATACATGTTATTTCATTATCAGATACATATTTAGTGGCAAAGGGACCGCCATTGGATGTACGCTATTTCAAATAAAACAATTCGATTTCATATGAAATTCACAAATGGCGTAGGAAAAACGAAATATACTTGTCGAATAGAACTTTTGCTTTTTGAAAAAAAAAAATAAACAACATTGAGTGTTCAGTGGCAGAACTCAACGCCGCCCTTTGCCTCGACGTTAGAGCGAAGAAATGAAAATACAAACGTAAATAAATATTTCACTTCCTCGAGTGGGGATCGAACCCACAACCGTTACAGTCACAGTATGATATTATTTTCCATAAAAAATTGTATTCCTGTGTCTCGATACAAAAATGAATACCAATAATTTATTTATACTCATAAAATATTTAAGTTTCATTAATAGTAGTATTTTTCATTTATTCTAATAATGAAAAATATCAATGTCCTAAATAATATAAATTTGGCAAAGAATAGGTAAAGTATCCAACGAATAACTAGTTTTGCTTCGTTTAAAATATTAATTACGCTTTGTTTAATAAATAGCTTTTGAGAACATAACAATGTTGAACGTTATACACTATCAGTACAGGCATGACAAATACTATAAATAATTTATAGAGTCATTTAAATCGTACACGAGCAAACCTAGCAATTAGCGACATATTAATAAAACGACAAAATTAAAAGAAAATAACAATTATTTTAATTAATAAAACTTTATTGAATTTTTTAATTCTCTTTATTAATACGAAATAAATGAAATAAGTCTTATTTTAAAATCAAATGTTGATACAGATGGAAAACAAGTAACCAGTGTTAGTCAGTACTGCGCGTGCGCAAAAAACGTGACCAACAAATGCTTTCAGGAAAAATATTAAATAAAGCCAATATACATATAGGTGTTCTCTATATGTTATATAACTTGAATATTAAAATCAAAATCTGTCTCAAATTCTCCCAGTTAATTAGTTATATGATAATAAAGTAAAGAATATTATTAAATATAATAGGTTATTGAAAAAATGGTGTTATGCTAACAACACAATCAACTAATAATAATATACAAGTGATAAATATAACGTAGACGCTTAAAAATTAATTAACAGCTTTTCAAAATATTGATCTAACTATGCCTCAAGCCGATACGTAAATACACCTATAATTAATAACTTCCACTATTATTTTAAGCGTTATTCATTTACATGTAGCTATGTATGTACAAGTGAATAATATGCTGAGGCACACTCATAGCAGATTACATAATTCACACATTGACATTAAATTATATTTAAATCAAATATTGCAAAAAGTTAAACGTTTTTCATAATATTGTGTTATATATATATTTCGAAAACTTTGAGAAACTTTAAAATCTAAAAACCTACCTCTTGTTGCACTAAATCCTTACTCATTTTCTTTTTCGTAGAGACCGACTTACTCTGAACCGCACTTGCAGCGTAGTGAGTAGATATACTTTCAACGCCACTTTTCTGCAACAACTCTTCAATAAAATCCTTTATCTGAAGCCACCACAGTATAATCTTTATCTAAATTAGAACCAACAATTACCGCAATTATATGGCGACGATATGAATAATAAAATAACAAGTGTTGTTTTGAATGTTCTTAGGGGGCCATTATGTATTCGAATTTAAAACAATAAATTAATTCACTTTTACGGGGCTATAAACGTGTTTTGTTTAGGGCTCCTGTGTCTTTTCTCATAAACTAATATATATAGGCTCGGTGTAGTGAAGTGCTGAGAATCTATTTACTTGGCACAACACTATCCCACTCTTGGATCTCTACCAATTCGAAATGGACTGTTGACTCTGGGAGTATCTAGATTTAAGATTGTTTACCTTTAAGGAACTACACAAACACATATATTATAAGCATAGTTAGTGTTCTAACTCTATTATTTACTTGGCAGTACGTAGGTATGCCATAATAACATAATATAGATAACTAAAAATATATTTTTTATCTGTACCAAGAAACTTCTATACAACTAATCGTCGCTTACAGTAGAAACTCGATAAACCGGAATAATTGTTTTCGTTACTCTTTCGGGTAATCGAAAATACGGATAATCGTATTTATAAAGAAAAGCAGGTTATATGTCTATCTAAGGCTATATATCAAAAGCAACAAGTGCATATTAACAAAAATCCACGTTTATTAAAAAAATATTAACATTTTCCATCATACTCTGTATACACATAAATTACGTACGCATTTATGTACATAATATAAATTTTCTTTGGTTTCGTTGTGGTGGGCTTTTTAAAATAATAACCGCGTTGATAGTCCGCGTCCGCGTTGATATATAGGAGAGGGCAAGGTAAATGAGCATTCGGGTCACCTGATAGTAAGTCATCACCGCCGCCCACGACCCCATGCAATACCAGAGGAGCTACAGGTGCGTTGCCGGCCTTTAAGGAGAGATGTAGGGTGGCCGGCATTACCTAATGCGAAACGCAGTGGCAAGTGCCACTACTTCACGCCGGTTTTAAATGCCGAGGGTGGTATTAATCCAGTCGAGTCTGCCCATGCGTGTTGCCATTACTGGCGACGTGACTCTACCACCCGTACAAAATCTTCTCCTCCTTAAAGGCCGGCAACGCACCTGCAGCTCCTCTGGTGTTGCACGGGGTCGTGGGCGGCGGTGATTACTTACCATCAGGTGACCCGTCCGCTCGTTTGCCTTGTCCTTTTCCATAAAAAAAAATTAAAAAAAAAAAAAAACGTACGTATATTTGCGCGTAGGTATGAAACAAAATACACAATAAACACTTATCTAAATCTTACTTTGTTTTATGAACAATAGTTAAGTTTAATAAACCGAATTGACTGATAATTATGATGACTTCTAATATGAGTTTATATTATTTTAATATGTATGTCATCTAATATGATTTTTTTACTCCATTTATATGAGGATTTTTGATTGTTTTGAATTTAAAAATACGACCAATGTTGAAACCTTGAAGCCTTAAATGTTAAATTCTTGATTTTGGGTAAGGATTCATAATATTCTTTGTAAAATAACTGTAAAAAATAATATTTTTGCGTTCTATTATTCTTTATATGTATGCCTTTGTCCATTTCATCCAAAAATACTAAATGTACAGAATATTTTTAATGTTTTATTATATATAAGACAAGATAAGATTAGGTTTCATGGTAACAGCTTTCGTAGTGTTGTGCTGTGCCTGTCTTCAAATAAAATCAAATCTAATCTTCACATAAGCTTCACGATGTATCCCACATACATCAGGGTAGGCAGAAGGAAAGCAGTGTTTGCACGCTATGCTCTCCACTTTCCGTTATATTTTTTTTCGGAAGGTATTGAGTGGCGAATTTATGTAACGTGTCTCAAACATTTTTTCACTCAGAACTTCTACAATCTAAATGTATATCAAAGAATGATGATGGGTTACTAATTTACTTACAAATTTCCTTACTTTTGTGGCCCTTGGGTACTAGCAAAAGTGAGGCGCAGTTGGAAAGTAAAACAAATTTTAACAGATTACGTTGTAGTAGTTGTAGACCGATTGTTTTAACACTATCATACTTTTTTTGGATCATCCAATTTCTGATTATTGATTGTAGATTAGATAGATAGATTCTTAAATCTATCTTAATAATTGATTTCGAATTACCACGTTAATTATCTCCTTACTGGAATTATAGATTTCAGCTTATGAATAATGTAATGTATAATTGTAATATAGAAGTTTTATGTGTGTAGTGTAGTGCTTAGTATGTTAGGAATTAAAATTAAATGTTAAAAATATTTTTGTTCATATTTGTTAATTCAAAAGAAAAAAGCTTATAAAGTTACACATTAAAAGTTAATGTCATTCGTCTGTCAGTTGATGTAAATTGTATATAATATAATTTAACTACTAGAGGCTAATAATTATTATAATACAATAAAAAAATTACAATTGCTAATATATTGCCTCATAACTCCCTCTATTTTTCAAAGAAACTTCAATAAAAATCGGCCGAGCTATTCTGAAAATTAGCTCGGACAAACAGAAAGACACACAGATTTTAATGTTTGGCTGTGTTTTAGTATCGTGTAAATAACTATAAGTACTTAAAAGTAAGCTATTTGTACATATATAGTAATTCTTAGTATCGCTATTATTTATCGAAAGCGGTTTCTATAATACCGCTTTTGATAAAAAATAGCGGGAAGTACCCTTTAGGTTTAGATTACGCTTTAAATTTCATATAAAATGGAGCAAAAACAATGAATTAACGCTCGTATCTGTATAATTCCTTATGTACCAAGATATGTTATTTCTAGTAACAGTTATATAAAAAATAACTTAACTAATTATATACTTTTCACCAAATATAAAAATAAAAATTTTAAAAAAAAATCCTCGACTGCATAAAACTAAATAGAAAAAAAAACAAGCCCAATAGTAAATTAGGATCAACAATTTTAATTACAATCTCATATAAAGACAAAATATAATAGTTTAATGGTGGATTAATGTATTACGCACACGTTTTAAATATAAGACGTGAAGTCCAAAAATAAGATTTGCTTACGTCTTACGGCGGACGTAACGATGACGCCTGTTATCATATACTTACAAGTACTACAATATATACTTAAAATAAAATTATGAAAGTCATTCATATAATATTTCAATATAATTTAAATATACAGCACTAAAATGTATTAAGTTCTATTACTACTTCTATAAATAAGCATGTAATTTTACATTAGTGGCACATATGGTTAAAAAATATGGAGTTAATATGAATCAATTGGAAGATATAGCTTTTATAATTTTGTTTTCCTTGAATTTTGTTTTAATATTTATCTCGGACTCTATGAAATATTGCCAGTACTGCCATCTATTAACGTAAAATTAGATTATAACTGACAAACAGCGCCATCTATGAATCCCTACATGATTTAATGTATAGAATCTAGCTAACTTGTCAGTGTGTTCACTAATTTAAAGTATGTACTTGAAATGTTAACAGATGGCGTTAATTATAAATTAATGTTATTAGTTCATAAATTATGAAACTTGTCACGAGCATCCGTCAGAGCTTATATTTCTTCTTCCCGCCCGGTGACGCTGTAAAGACCATTCCAGGTCCAGTATTGTCCATTCGAAAAAATGAACTGAAAGTAAAACGAGAGCGCAGGCTTGTAAGTTGTGGCACAGCGATTAAACACTATTTATAAACAAGTCAACGGCCTAGTCAGATAATACTTGACTTCATAAAAAAATCACAGCAAGGAACCTTGGAATTGGCTTGATTTCACTTCGAAATTTAATTACTTTTAGTGTTCCGTAACTCTTAAGGATAAAGGGAACCTTTAAAAGATCAATTTGTTGAAACTCAGGAACGCTTGGAGAAATCGAGTTGAAATTTACTCGAAATTTGCTCGAGATCTCCAATTTTTGCGGTAAAAACTAAATAGCTATTTAGGAGCGTACTCTAAAGGGAAGTCACATAAATATTTTAATTTTATTACCCCGTTACCTTTCATACACTATTTTAATATAGTATTTTTAGTCATATTTCATATCATAGAATTAATTTATGCAGATACAAATATGTTCGAATCCAAATTTAATAGTTGTCCGTATAATTGATTTAGATAAACAATTTTGAACATCTTCATAAAGCCTAGAAACAGAAATGAAATCATTCACAAGTGGAATGCAGTTAAAGCGTGGGAAGTATCGTAGTTAACTAATTGAACGCGGTGTTAGAATCCACCATTCAGTGCTGGCCTTGTTCTCTCTAACGTACGACAAAATAAAGTACATTAATTGTAAAAGACAATATTTAATCTATCTTGATAACAATTATTAAATTGCCGTACTTATAAAAAAATATAATTCCCAGTCTATACATGGTTGTTTTTAAATTTACGAAAGTTAAAGACTTGTCTACTTATACTTAAAATACCGACGTTATACATGTGGGCTGCTTCAATATGTTTTAATTCTTTTAAATTGTTTTGTATACGTATACAAATTAACCTAAAATGATAGGCAATTAGTAATCTCTTGCATTTGAATTGCTATTTGCATTTTGCAATCAATACTTTTCAGATTTACAATATGGATTAAATGAAAATAACGTATTTATTATGTATGTGTATTTATGTGTGTGTACACAGCAGGTTAGGCAGATGGAACCTACAGTTAAGATTCTCCATTCTTTACTTTCTGCCGAATCGTGGAGGTATGGAGGCAAGTGGCAGAATTCGACGCTTTAATCTTTAGAATGAAATAACCGCTTTAAGATTAAGCTCTAAGTACAGCACGATGAACAAACGAGTGGCAGTGTGCGGGGGTAGTGCTTTATGTGGGGATTTCGATTTCTTTACGTTAGCAGCGGCTATGTGTTAAAAACAAATGCTTGTTACAGGAAAAGAAAAATTAATTATTTATATTAATATACTGTTGGCAGGCTCGTGGCTTCATCCGCTTTATAGGGTTCCGTACCTCAAAAGATGAAAACGGAACTCATATAGGATCCCTTTGTTGCCGCCAGTCCGTCTATCAAGGACATTTATCTCTAGATCACGTTTAGAATTAATAATCAAATATTCGGATCTATAATTCCTTAAATTAGAAAATATAGTTCTTTCGAAGATTCACAGAATGACGTACACAGAGACAACAATTTTAAAATCGATCATTTATATTTTAATATCTAGCAGTGTAAATAACTAAAGACACTTGTCGAACACATTTATTGTTATATCATAAACAGATTTTCATGAAATCAAGTTAATTCAAAATAATGAAGTACATATAATAATTAGTAGACGTAGCGCCCTAACGTAGCCGTGCCGTAGCACGATTGTATTGTTGACGGTTCAGTGGGCGCGCACTCAGTAGTTAGTAGACGAGTAGCTTTTGCTGCGTACGCGCATGTCAAATATCACAACGCGTTCCGCTATAATATTACGAAATTTATTCCGATGTGCGTTTGTTAAGAGCGTTAAGTTAACATTCTTGTTTTATTTCTTTGCTTTGTGATTTAGACGTGCTTATAAAATTCATAGTAAGGAAAATGAAAATACTATGATTATAAATAATATAAATAAGACATGTTTGTTGTTTTCGTGTGACCGTAAGTAGTGAGGCTCAGTGGCGGCGGGCACAATGAGTCCGCCGCAGAATTGGCACAAATGGCTCGTGTGGTCGCTGGTCGGATTGGCTTTGTCCGCTCACACAATTGGCTGCGATTATAGCTCCATCGCCATGAAATTTGGAGCGGAAGCTGTGGCTCGATGCAATCAAAAATGTCCTTTCCAGGTCTGTTTGGCTAATGTCCTTATGTGAATGTTCTGATTCTTCAAAATGTGTATTCGTCGCATAATGTGTAATAAAAATACCTAATATTTATCAATATGGGCAATATTTATTTTTATTTGATTACGTAAATCAACCACTAAAGTTTTAAAATTATTCACTAAAACTTTGCCAAAAGGTTATCAAGCGGTATGTCTTTGTTATTAGTTTTAAAATTATATTCATACGATTTTATTATTGTTGGGCGGCGATCATCGTATTGTTTGTTTCCAAAGTCATCTTTTATTCAATAGAACTGATTAAATGTCATATAATCTCAAAATGCGGTACACTCTATTCGCTAAAACAGGCGCTTGCGCAGGTTCAATGCACAATTAATTGTTGACAATTAGCAAGCTAGTAATCAACGAGATCGCGCTAAATATAGAGAAGCGTGCTACAACCGTATTGTCCAACACCCGCCCGTCCTTGGACTATACAATCAATGTGGAGTAATGCAGCTTAGTGACCAACATTTGCTAGTAATTTTTATTGTAATCGGGAATTATTTATATTATACAAATTCGTTATACTGTACAATTTTTTATAGGCTTAGATTGTAATAAAAGAAAACTTTTATATTTACTGCATAATAGGCACACATATACAATTGTATTATATAATTATATATATATACGAGGTCGTCGTAATCATCGTATTAGTAGACTTTTTTTTCATTTCTGTTGTAATTTGTCAAAAATGCGCTGAGTTCCTTCTTTTTAAATTTGGTTAAAAATTAAAGCTTGATATTAATTTTAACATCTTCCTCGGCGGTCCCAGTCATAACTTAGTACATTGATACTCGGTTCATTTATAAATACTTATTACCTTATACTCGTACAAGTTAATTGCCTATTCCTATTATACAAACAATTACAAAGACAGATTCATTCAAGAAGGCGAGGAATTATACCTAAATCATCACCATACCCGAATAGTATACTATTTGATAGTATACTAATAGCCTCCTATAACTCCCTATAACCTTTTAAATATAAAAGATTATCCCCTGACTCCTGATCGTATTGAAGTAGTGTCTGTTACCAGCTTAGTAATGTCATCAGGCGATGACTACAACAAGCATATAATATGTTGAAGATATTATGATTATTATTAGAATTTATATGAAACACATACTACGTGTCTATAAAATTCGAAGGCTTTCTTCGATTTCCATGAGATTCGATCATCAGGTTTTGATTTGGTGGTGATGACATCATTGGAAAAGTCTTTTCAATGAAAAAAAAGAAAATTTTCTAAAAATCACAGGGAAATCGACAGACAAACATAAAAAAATATAGGTAACGAATATAGAGCCTTTTCCTTTTTGTAAATAAGAGTCTTTAAAAAATATAGGTACACGTTATATCTACCTATATATTTTTTTTTCATACACAAAAACATTACAAAAATAATAAAGTTTACAATATTATCTAATTTCAAGTTATTTTTATATTTAATCTCCGATAATTTAGTTCAGGTTTACAGGTTGACATCAAACTCACATCTCAACTACATTTTTTATCTTTTAAGACAAAGATGATCGCGTGTATGTAAAAATATTATTTACTCGTTTACATATTAAGTCACAGAAAATAAGATATATCTATAGTTTATAATAAAATAGTATAGTTTACGTTTTTTTGGCTATCGTGTGAGCGGAACCGGTGGTAACTCTCGCACTTTAGAGGTTTTACAATGTTATTCGATATCCTTGGAACAGGTTTTTATAACTCTCTGCCTGCGGATTTCATAATAATTATATTAGTTAGTTAAGCGACATTCTACTTTCCTGTACCTACTATTTAAACAGATTGATTGATATTAACGGGAGTAACTCTATTAGAGACAAAATGTATTTTATGAATTCATAGTACTCGTAGATCTAAGTACACAATATAATGTACTGGCGGAGCTATGAATGGCTTAAAAACCTTTTAGCCAAAATATCCCAGAGCCGCCAGACCTACGTTATTTTAGAAAAGCTGAAATTTTAAGGAATATTACTAATATGTAGTTAAGACAGTATGCCTACTCAATAACATGAAAGTAGCGCCCTTTCAGAGGTAGCGCAAAATAACGGTATATCTCTGCCTGGGAAGATGATTAAGCTTGAGATAGTCCAAACATTTAATATTAAAGCTTGATAGTTTAACATTATTTACACCATTTTTATGTTTAAAATTGGGGCAAATGACGGTGGTTGTTGCCTTTTAAGACGTTTGTTTAAGACGTCAGTCAGGAGTAAAGGCCCATTTAAAGGTCTGGTAATAATAAATATACATTTTTTGCATTATCCTTAAAAACATATTTAAAAACGAGCTTTTCTAGTTGTCAAACATAATCGTCATTTCATCTGAAAAGTTCTTACTTTCAACTTAGAGAGTACATTATTATTACTTGGCTATATCTTCAACTTTGGTAAAATGACGTAGTTCTGGGGACCCTGGGATCTTAGTCTTTTATATTTATTGTCACATAATACTGTTTGAATATTAACTGTACACTATAAATATTTGCTTACTTTTGGTTTTTTATTACACAAAAATACGTGTGTTATAAATTGTAACATTGCAACAGAAGAGTGGTAAGCATAATATTAAATAAATGATTTCTTTTTATATCCTGTTATACATCTCAATTATAACGATCAAGCCCTAATGTCGCGTCGGCACGCTCCGTTGCGCGTGCGCAGCGGAAGCTATCAGGTCGGTGTCCGGTGGATGTACAACCTGATTATTATCAAAAAACCTTGATAATAACTGTCGCATTTTTTTGGCTTAGAACCTTAAGATTAACTTTTTTTTTTCAGAATCGAACAGGTGACGGCCATTTTGATGTAAGCTGTGGACTGGATTGCAATATACAACAAGTAAGTAATTTTTCTACATTAAGTATACCTACTTCGTCATTTAAAGCATGTAAGCAAATAACAAATAATATTTTTTTATTTTTAATATGAGCAAATTATTTGTGTGGTTGTGTGGTGTATGTGTGGTTTTTAAAGTAGACGGTACAAAAATTTTAGGTTTAATATTCTGTCTATAGCATGTAAAACTTAATATTGACTATCAACCAAGTGTATTTGCGAAAGTACGGGATGTGCTAGGGTAGCTTTATCAATGAAGCAAAATATCAGAATATTTATACTCTATAAACATTATCTTATTATTGTTGTCTGGTTAAAAAGTACAAACACTTATGAAAATATAAAAAAACCGATTAATATGAAATCAATTCTCGTAAAAAGAAAAATATTTATTTTATTATTTCATAATTAGGGTTTTTGTTTAAAAATTATCTTTATTTCGATGTTATATCCAAGCCGATAGTTTTCGACTATTATATGATACAAAAGGCCTACTATTGAGCTATACTGAGGAAAAAATTTACGAGCATAGGTAGACCTAACAGTCAGGCTGTAAATGCTACTTTTTTTTCAAGACTCCGATTGTTTTAAAAAAATGTAAATTTCTCAAATATCTGCTGAACCGCTGCAAATCGCTGAATGTATATGACGATGGAATAGATGGATATTGAGTTGCTCTACCTATAGACAACCGTTGAGCCGTGTGTACAATATATTACACATAATATAAAATATAGAAGACTGAGGTACATATTAAAGTTAAAACAATGATATGTTGACAAAGTTTTTGTTTTGAAAACAAGTACCGATATATATTATATTATAATTCAATTAATCGCGCATATCGTTTTAATTTATGAGCAGAATATACATTTACATGTTAAAATGTATCATGTTGTTCGTTCACATCCAACGCAACTATAATAAAATTCTCTTCGCTATCGATAACTATAGTTTATTATTTTTATTTTATAACTTGTCGCTCGTTGTTGCGTTGCCATCATTTCGTTTAAACGGAAATGAAATAACAATAAAATATATATTTTAATAAACTACACATTTCCTTTTTTGTATATGTTACTAATTAGCATCTAATACATAAATTAAACACAAATATATTCATTAGATACAAACTATGTTAAATATTTTATAATTTTTCTAAGCGACCTGATAGAATTTACAGATCCGTAATAAATATATAAGTGTATTTAAAGATCATATTTTTAAAGAAGATAAGTATTTCGAAGTTATTCTTCGAAGTTATTGTACGCGGTAAAAGTAGAATTGTAGGTATCGAAATCTATTTAGATCTATCATCAATTCATTCTAAGAACAGAGCCCTCACCTTGCAACGCGATGTGCACAGATAACCAAACAAATATCAGACAAATAGTGAAAACTACATTTCAATCGTCTTCTAAAGTTAACGTGCACAAATGCACAGATAAGCAGACGAACTGACAGATATATACAAGACAAACAGATACACATTAAAAAAACATTATTGTTTTAGTATGTGTGTAGATTAATAATTATGATACAACTTATTTGAGAAATGGGAACACTGGAAAATATTACATTTTGAGAAAATATTATATAAAAATTGAGATTCGATATCCTGTAAAAATAATCGTTTTACGTAAAATATTATTAATATTTATATAATGCGGTATTCAAAAACAGTGAAGGCTTCAAACAAGTTTACTAAATACAAGTGGTACTTTAAGGTAACAAGTCATTCTGATATTATGTGGATTGTTGTTATAGACGAGAGTTGACTGTTTATACGTACATGTCATAAAACTTTCAATAATATTTTATTATTGATATTTGGACGTAAAATAATATATTTATCTTGTAAAAATAACACAAATACAAAACGATTGCAAATCTTCGTTACTATACAAAATAATTACATACGTTTATAATTACTCAAAGATAACTGAAGCACATTGTGCCAACCTTTGACACATTCTGCGCGATATAAGACCTTAATGAATACTGGTTTAAAAACATTCGATAATGATAAATATATTAAGATTATGAATTCATAAAGAGACTCAACATTTTTTTAGTTTTAATGTTAATAATGATTTTATTATATACGTATGTATTTTTAAAATAAATTTGAAAAAAATATACTGATGTGGTTGTACTCCAACACACACTACCCACAGCGAGGCGTCTATTTATAATACTAATATTATAAATGTGGATATAAGTTTGTCTGTTACGTTTTCACGCTAAAACTACTTATCTGATTTTCATGAAACCTTGTACACTACTTCTTAGAGATATTAAAAAGGACATAGGATAGAAAAATATCTTATGGAAAATAAAATATACAATTTCTACAAAATATTTATTAAGATCATCTTCCTCCCTTGTAGTTAGACTGGCTAAGGAAATAGGTTAATAAAGTGCAATGTAAGTTGTTAAAACAAGTTACATTCATATGAACTAGAGCGCAACAATATTGTATCGTTACAAACAGGATCATCTCCACCTTCAAACACTAGGACTTGCTCATAATAGGACAATACATATCTAAATACGCAATTAAATGTAATAAATATTTTTTGCAACTTTTTTATTATAAGAATAAAGTTATTTTTTAAGGTGCCAGTTTTAAAACAGATCGACACTTATGTAATTGTAAGATATCTATCAATAGTGAGAATCTAAGTGTTAAAACACATAATTTCTGTCTAATTTTCATAACATTACGTGTTAAGGCCGCGCTCTGAGCGGGAATCGAACTTATAACTATCGCGCCAGACGCTACACTGGTGCACCGCTACGATTTCGATTTCTACTATGTTCAAATATCAATTCTACTAGATCGCGTAAATTGACACGAAACGGCATTTCACTCTAAACTGTGACAGTTACTACTGGTTTATGTCAAAATTATCAGTCTGTCCAATTTATGCGCCCGCGCCCGCAAAAACACTTAAGTGGCAACTCAGGGCGCGCACCCTCCGGCTGATTGAAACCAATTGACTTGTTTCCATTTCATTTCGAGTATCATTTGTATTTAACTTTTGCAAAAGAGTTTTATTCACGTTAATATGGTTTATTTTTTTTTTGTTGCTAAGAATTTCATTTAATATGTATTTCGCCAAATTTCATATACAGGGTGGAAGTGTAAGCAACACTTTAAATGAAACCACACTTTACTCTATAAAAGCCTTATATAATTAAGAATTTAAAAGAATCCTATAACCAAAAAAGAAGTTTTTTTTTCAAACAAAACAAATAATAAAATAATCGTTGTAAAATAAAACGTCATTTGTAAAGTGTGACATAAACACGCACACGAACGCTTAGTAGTGTTTTTGTAGTATTATGTGTATGTGTGCGTCACACGAAATACAGGTATGAATGAATAAGAATCGTGAAATGAAAAAAAAAAATCCTATATCTAAACTGCTGAGGTATCTTGATTAATTTCTTTAGGTATTTGGTTTGAAATATTTTAACATATATATGCTGTTTCCGTAAACGGATCGCTGATACTTCCATCCTGTATTTAGAAAAAAAAAACTATTTTATCTCGAATATTATTTATTTTATTTACAAGTATGTGCATAAATTAAATAAATAAATAGTTACGAAATAAGGATATCCTTATGCCTTTTTTAAATTGTGTTTGTAATTTTAAAATAAGCAGACATAGACTCTATATCCCTCATCGAATGGGGGAAAGTATAAGTTAAAAATGCAACACCGATGTTTCATCACTTTCTGGATACAGTCAGTGTTTACAACAGGTTAATTATGTAAATACTCTGTTTAATAGCTTACCTGTTCAAGTTAGAGGTGTTGAAGCACACTTGCAAGCACGAGCATATCGAAGCTTGGAGTATATTTCTTAAATTAATAATTTCGTTATATGAAAAATACAAATACCTGAATGTAAAGTAATTTTCTCAATTCCCTTTTAATTTTTTGTTTGTTGTGAATATATTCACTTCGTTACTTTTGAAATTGTAGAGTTTTTTGATCTTTAGATTCTGTTCTATTAGGTATGTATAAGTAATTTCTTAACAAGTCACTTTAAATTATTATATTATATATTACAATATTCATGAAAATTGTAGATCATAGTAAAGAGATGAGTTAGAGACCCCAGTGACAAAATATATTGGGAGTTTATCCGGCGTGGTGGTCATCCACCATGATCGCTATGGCTATGGCAGTGCGGCGGGGTCGCGTGAGATCCACCGCCGGATGCTCACAGGAAGGAAGCTGCTAGTTGCCTGCCTGCTCCCCTCGGATCTATTTTAGAGTTCATTTTATTCCATTTTATACAACGCACTTTTAAATAAAGAGTTTATTTCCTAATGCAATTTGCTTACGCTTACAGAAGCAAGAGCAAAAATAAAACGGAACCTCAATCAACGGAAATGGAATTTAATTGACATTTGACAAAAAAAAAACACTTAACAGTTTAGGTATTCCTTTTTTAAAAAATAAATGGTAAACTACTATTTACAGTAAGTTCTTAATATTTCAACACTATGCACTTTAATATTTTATGATTGATATCACCTGTATCAGGTTTCCACATGAAATGATGCGTGAAAATATTAAAGTTAAATGATGCATGATTCTCAACAGGGTTCGCGTGCCCCTGTCGGAATTCGGAAATGATCTTCGTCTGGTGTATGTTAGTTTTCGATATGCCTACACTGAACGTTAAATTTTATTTTACAAAAATATAATATTTTTAAATATTTAATAATTTTCCTCATGCTTTATTATACATATACAAGTGACTGTAAACGCGACTGGTTGTGGATTGGATCTCTACTCAAGGAAATGAAACATTTATTTTTTATTTATTTTCATTTCTTCGCTTTGGTTTCGAGGCAAACAGGCGAGTTCCGCCACTCAACACGCAATTTGTCCAGCGTTCAGTGGAAAATGGAGAACAGAGAGAGTGTCTTAAATCTTGTTTCCTTCTGGCTACCCTGCTGTGTACGGAAAACAGCTTGAAGCTGATTTATTTGTTTTATTATATACATATACAGTATCATTTAAAATATTTACATATTAACATACAAACAAACGGTCTTATAAATATATATGTTACGCATGAATTTATTATGTACTTACCTATATGAATATTCATAAAAGTTTTAATGAAATCAATAAAGCAAAATTAATGAAGGCGCATACCGTAACATGGGAGTAAATCGTGGGAAATATACAGTGTTTCGTTTCTCGAATTATAATAAATAGTAATATATGCAAACACTCAGTGGAGCAAAACCGTCTAAACAATGTTTTTAAATGTAGCGGAACTGAAACGAGACTGGTCACTGACTCGCCGTGCTTTTATGCATATGAATATTTTAAGTAACTTTTCACTCTATACTAGTTGTAGATGTTATAGTGTAAAAGTAAACAAAATCATCCTTATGCTTAAGTTTGCGACTATTTCCAAAAAAAAAAAAACTATTTTGTTACTTTTAAAATAATAATTAATAATATTTAATAGTAGCAGTAAAGTTAGTAGTGTAATCAAAATACTTAATAAAATTACATTCAACAACCCATAGTGGTTACGATGTACCATTACCTATTAGATATATTTACAGTACACATGTCTGTGTTTGTTAAGGCTTTCAAAAATTATATAAAAATTATTTTAAAAAAAATTCAAATGTAATATTATATATTATATATATAAAATTTTCACACGAGAACTTTCACTCTCTGATGAAACGCATGAAGATCATCTCTATCGTTTGCTACCAATTGGGCAGCTAATTGAAGCATGTGCGATAACGTTATAAGGACGTCTCTGCCCTTTCGTTGGGCAATCGACTTTAATTAACGCTGTTTGTTTTTGCTTTATACATTGTAATTTCTAATTACCAAATTCTTAATTTATAGTTCGTATTTTTTTTTAACTGTTTTTTTATACGTTATCAATTTTATAGATAAAATTTTTATATATTTATTCAATGCATGCATAACATTTATATTATAAAATTTAATATAATTATTTCTTGAGTTATATATTTTTGTATTCATAATAAAGTCTACACAACGACTCTATATTTCATGAACTTTCAAAAACAGAGACATGTTTGACTATACTTTGTACGAGAAAATATAGTTAAACGTTGTCTTAAAGGTATTTATATGACTAATTAAGTCTAATGAAGTTTCAGACAGTTTAATTCATAGACACGCTACAACAATTTAAAATCTAAATCTGTACAATAACTCATGCTTAAGGCATTTCTTTGCTACTATTTTTATATTCACTTAGGTGATATAAGCCTTTAAGGTTATAAATATATTAATAGAAAGAAATTTTAAGTATATATTATAAACATATTCGACATGTTTATTTAACATAACTACACTATAATGACGTAATCTAAAATAATTTCTATTAAAAATGGAAAGACCTAAAAGAGATTAATAAAAAAATCTCTTTAAAATCATATCTTCTAAAACTTGTAAAATAACGTAAGGTACGTAGTATATAAGAATATTTTTTCTAGTTATAGTTAAATTAGATGAATGTCTATGTTCATAAAGGACTAAGTGCATTCAGCGTCGTCGCCCGCTAATTCTTATTTCCTCATTAGACCGCCGAGCGCTCGCGCTGCGCCCATTCAGTCTGTCCCGTCTCCACCCGTCCCCACCCGTCCCCTCGCACCGACCATCGAGCTCATCCGTCGAGCGAAATTGTAGCGAGTGCACTCAACCACAGAGTGTTTTGATTTATTGTCCATTTATTGGACTCCGACGGTTGCATGCATAAAAATAGAACAATTTCCAGCTCGACACTACATATACATATATTGTCAATTGTCACTGTTGTCCGCCAACAGTAATGGCGAGGATGTTGTTATCATTCATCAGATTATATGTCTTCATTAATATCAGAATGTGTCGTTTCTTTTGTGATATTTTTATGTTGTTCATTTTATAAAGTAGAACAAAAGTGGCAAACGATATAGAGCAGCCGACTGGTAGAGGCCAACGAGGATACTAGAGCACAGAGAGCACTCGAGAGGTAAGAGCCGCTAACGGGAAACGAACTGGTGGGTCCCAATTTGCCTTAACATTATCCAATTGCCAGAACCAAGCGTTTGGCGTGGGCCCGCGCGTGACCTGTATTACATTTTCTATCCTTCCAGAATATATTCATAGTATTGTTTAATAAATAATAAAGATCATTTGTAAGTAATATAAAACTTTACGACATTAAAAATATCTTTCGTAATATAAAATATCTTAGTATAGTCATATATTTTGTGGAAAATATCATATTATTTATATATAAATTTACACGCGATGCTTAAAATGTGAGCAGATGATCGCCTCGTGCAGTAAAATAAATATGGGCTACTATATCTTAAAGTTTATCTCAGGTCAGCAACGTATGTAGTTAGAATATAGTAACATCATCTTAACCACTGGCGCCAGTACAATAGGTACTATTATAAAAAAAGGTTTAAAATGGCAAACGAATCTTATCAAAATTGTGTGTGCTTTACAACTTGTTTGTAAGATTCTAAGTGAAAGGTCATTTTAGTTTTAGTTCAATTGGCGATAAAAAGTATCTTATATTAAATCACTTACAAAATACACATAAAATACAATCCTTATTTTTTGTATGTAAAGTACATTTGGTTTTTTTTTGTAAATTATGACATATATTTAGGGAGTTCCGAGTTGAATCTTACGACAACATTGCTCATTAGATATAAAAATATAGTAGTGTATAATTATAACAATTCTAAGTTATTATAACATTATAATTAATAAATAAACATTGTGTGCGCTTTCACATCGCATCCGGTGCGCCTGCGCTCCCAATTGAACTTCCGAGAGCGTTTCCGAAATCGCTCCAGCAATTAAGTGGAGCGACAATTTTAATGACTCCAAAGGGAGCAACTATTGTTTTGTTATTATTAGGGCACGAGACAGGATGCTGGCTAATTAGACGGTAATTTACTTAGCGTAAGTGTACAAAACTATTTTTTAAACGGGCGCACGCGAGACTTTGGTGTACTTTTATTATCTGTTAATTTGATTAAATTATTATAAACTTTAATAAAATACTACTATAATAAAAAAAATGCTTAATATATACTTATTTATTTTTATTTTGTTATTTGTTTTTCTCTCCGTTTAAAAACTGCACTATAATCTCTTCCCGCTATTGGACAGTCATATCCACTTCATTCATCCACACAATTTTGTTTTACTTGTGTGTATTTTTTTTAAATGCAATAAAGAATATATATATATATATATATGTTACATCTATTTACAAAACGGTTTTTTTGGTAAATTTTAGAACTTTTTTGTCTTTCCTGATATATATTTGACTGATATATATTTGGTGTGTCAATTTGGGCGGAGTGTTTTGACAGGTCAGATAACTGTAACGGAAAAGTCCTGTTAACGACGGGAAGAAAGGGCATCGTTCAAACATGCTGTCCATAACTATTAGTCTTCATAATAATTGAATATATTTTATGTACAATACATGAAATACAAAAAATTTGAAGTTTAAATTCATATTTTAATTAATTGATTTTTGTTTGTTTTGTTTGAATCTTAATTTAAATTTCACCAATTCAATTAATAACTAAATTCAAATCAATTAAATTTGCAAGTTCACAGAAGGTCCCACAAATCAAAAAAATATAAGATAATAGTCTTTTAAAAAATATTTTGAAATGAAAACCTGTAATGATTAGAGCAACGTGTGTTGTGTTTGTTCACAGATCGCGAGTGTTTTGCATGTGTTTACATCTAAACATGCACATGTTCATTATAACTTTTGAAGTTTTAAACATTTAAACAGAAGCCAAATGCTCGTCTGCTTGAAATTCAAGTGGCTTATCCATTTCTTTGTTACGACTTTTTTTCTTACTTTTAAAACTACTGAAAATATATTTAACAAAATAATTAGTTATCTGTATTTATATGGGTACGGTATACAGAGTTCACACAGTAACCCGCTTTTTAACGGATTTTCACGGTCGGGTTGCGACCTTTACGGACGGTGGGTCGTAAGATTACACGTAACGTCGCAGGTGCCTCTATATTTCTTCACCGCACCCCTTCGTATTCTTAGTCTTCTCGGCTAATAATAATTTCATATCTAGCTAAAAATAAATAAATAGAACGATGATATTAACTTGAAGACTTGAAAATATATAATAGATTAGAAGCCATGTTAGTCGGTCACGATACAATTAGTAGGCGAGGATGAGTACGCTCGATCAGTGCAGTTTGTTTCGGGTTTATAATTATGGGTCGTGGCCTCACGCAGTCCTATCAGCGATGTGGAACACGGGAATTAGCGCAATTAAAATGTTAAAATATTTGTGTAAAGGAATATTTTCTCGACAAACGATATAAAAATAAAAACCATTTAAATATTTTTTTTTATAATATATATTTAATGTACCAATTTATTTTGTACAGTGCACCTATGGCTGCGGCCTTTGGTTAGAGGGGTTGGAAAATTCATGTCAGACTGTTTGCGTAAGTATAAGTCTAAATATATATATGTATATAACTTAATTGTGTTAATAAATAAACAACTGTTAAATTATTATAATTTATTTCAGAATGTTACTTCAGAAGCAGTTTTCTCAAGAGAACTATATTGCGTTATGGGTTGCAATGAAGCTTTAAATATGTACTTTCAAAGTATTAGAGGTATACTTCTCCAAACTATTTTTAAATAAATATAACACGTGTAAAAACTATACTAAATGTTAGATTTAATACCTACTATCTTTAACAGTTTTTTAGTGTACATATATTTCATTTTGTAGATCTCCTCGGCACACCTCCTGCGCCAGCTCTAGTAGCGGATAGTCTTACTGCTACATCCTTATCATTAGTTTGGGAAGCTCCAAATCTTGGAAATCTTAGTTATCTCGTACAATGGCGCTACGAAGAACTACTTGGAAGCTGGCAGTATTATTCAAACTCGAGTCTCTCAGACAGATCCATTATACATGTCGAGAATTTGCGGCCGTATACCAAATATAGAGTAAGTAATACTTAAAATAAATTAACTCCGAAAGATGAACCGAACCGTACATTTTGAATAAAATATGTTATTTAAATTTTCAGTTTCGCGTTGCGATATTTTTATCTGGACACAGTGGTGCTGGTGAGCCAGTTTATTCTACACCTTCCGTGGTAATATCCACTTTAGAGAGTGGTAAGCCCAGTTCTGCTCCAACTGCGCTTCGTGCTGCCGCCCCCGACCCGAGCAGGGTCGCTATTTCATGGGAACCTGGACCTTTCCCTAACGGACCTCTCATTTCATACGTACTTAGGCTTGCTGATACTCAACCCAATACAAATGATGCTTTGGAAGTTAGTATCATTTATCAATATCAGTTTTCTGATAATAAGAAATAACAATAATCCTATACTATAATAATACAATTTATAAAACAATATTCATTAGGGGAACAGAGAAAACACTAGGTACCTAGTACTCTGTTTTTACTCTGTTTATTCTGCTATGTGCCAGATACAGCGTCAAACCAAAGGAACAAAAAAAACCGTCTACAGTTGTCTATCTAGGCAAGGATAAAAATGTAATTGTACTCATAAATGGATGTGTCATTATATTAATTACATATTTTTAATTAGTCTTATTCGTAATATTTTCAATGCATTTATTGATTTAAATAATCGACTTGTATGATCGACGAAATGTGTACAAATTAAATGATAATAAAATGTTTTTCACAGGACATGCCAGCGTCTAACAATACACTATTTTATATGTTTCAAAATTTGGAACCTGCAAGAGAATATGAGGTATCAGTAGCGATGCGAAATGCTGTAGGAGAAGGGCCTAGAGCATATGTAAAAATTAAAACACCTCCTTTACCTACTTGTAAGTATTTATGTAATATAATTCTTTTGCCAAATAAATACATACTATATACCTACTGGTACCACGTTTAATTTCTTAATAATTATTATGATTAATAATAAAATATTAAAGCTAAAAATAAAATTATATGAATATTTGTTTTTATTTACAGCTGTTCCTAGTCAACAGCCCGTATTGATATTAGGTGGCGAGCACAATATTTTAGCGGCGCTTGCAAATGATATGCTTTCAGATCCTATAGAATTATATAGCACAGACTATAAAATTACAGGTATTATTACATATTATTATTATTAATGGAACTTTCGTTCTATTTGATATTTAGAAACAGTATGTAAGTTTTTACATCGATATTTTGATCATTTTATCTTTTGATCATTTTTTTTATCATATATGAAATTTTACGATATAAATATGCGAGAATTAATGTTTTATAAAACCTACTACACACTAAATGAAATAAATACAATTCAAGATTTTATTGTTTAAACGCGTATAAAAATTGTTGAAAAAAAAAACTTTTTGCAGGTGTCGGCCTCGATTTATCTAGCGACTCTTTATTTGTGTCAGTCTCTGATGGATTTGTTTATCGAAGTTCTCTAACTAAAAAGAGTTTGTCAGAGCCCATACTCACTCCAGGAAATATTTCATATAAACCTTTGGATTTATCCGTGGACTGGCTTAACCGGCATCTATACGTACTTGGTGAGGTTTATTATACAAGAGAAGGTTCTAACAGGTCAAACACAAGTTTATATTCAAGTTGGGAGATATTAAGATGTGACTTTGATGGTAAAAATGAATTAGTCGCACTCTCTGGTTTCAATTCCCGTCCAATACACTTCGAAGTGGATGCATATAACGGGTAAGTAATAATCAATATTAATATAACAATATGTTATAATAAAATATATCAACACATTACAACTATTGATAAAATATTTTAATTTTAAATATGTTTTAAAATATTTTAGATATTTATTTTGGGCATTACAAGGCGTCGAGCGTGGTGGTTTATACAGACTGGATTTAGCAAATATATCAAATGGAGTACGACATGACGCTCCACCTGAGTTGATTGTGAGAGATCCACATTTGGGAGCTTTCACAGTTGACCACGCTGACTTCAGATTACTAGTTGCACATTTACGAAGAAACACAGTTTTAGCTGTTTCACTAGATGGGTAAGAATTTACACCAAGTACTTTATTGAGCACCAATAAATCTAAATTTATTACTATTATAATATAGATAAATACATTTTACTAATTGGATTGGATTTCTTATTTGATAACTCCTTTATATGTAACAAAGATTATTTACATTATTGTAATATTTCAGACGAGAGATAACAGACTTTCGGAGTAACACACAAACTCCGATGTTTTCCTCTGCACGCTCAATAGCTTACGCCAATGGTTTGTTCTATTGGACGAATGGTCAGGAAATGCTCACTGAGGAATATCACGATCAAAGCGACAGTTACTTCCACAATGAATACCCTTTAGCGTATAATACAAAAACTATAGCAACCAGGCAAGTTCTAGTCGCTTTGAGGAGCGTTCAACCGATTCCTGTTCCGGTGAATCCTCCGTTAGGCGTGCAAAGTGTTATGGGCATTAATAGAGCAAAGGTTTCATGGTCACCACCACACCTACTGGGCCATCAAGGAACAGGAGCTTGGCAGCAGTGGACATTTTATGTACAACTTACTGAGCTCAAATCTGGACAAATTATGAAATTGTTAGTAATTAAATTATAATATATTAGATATAACTCTAGCATCATAATTACATTCTATACAACTTTTAGAATAAATATCCACATGGACACATGTTAAATATTAATGAGCTTTAATTAAACTTCGAGAAATAAAATTTAATTACATTTTAAAATTATTTTAGTCAAAAAATAAATGAATGTATGTACATCGTTGAAAATTTGATACAAGACACAGAATATGTTATACGAGTCGCCGCTGTTACCGACTCCGGGTCGGGGCCGTGGTCTTCAGAATTTATTGGGAAAACTTTAACACATTCTCCAGCCACTCTACAAAGCACTTTAGTGTGGTCTGGTCCTGACGGCTTATTGCAAACAGATTTGACTGGTGACAAATTACAAACTTTAATTCATAGGTAAGTTTCGCTTTTTCTTAATCTATTGAATAGGAATTATGATATTTCGTATTAAGCTGTGCTCATTTTATTTGTTATATTGATTTTTGTTTGTGATTTTTTTAGATCTCGATTAAAAAATGTACATATAACTGATATATCGTGGTATAGAGACATACTCTACCTGGTGACAAATGCATCGACGGTAATGTGGTACAATATTACGAGTCACCAAGAAGGCTTAATGCCGGACATGGATAACGTGGGCAGCTTAGCCGTCGATTGGGTTGGAAAGAAGATTTACTGGTCGAATCCTAAGCAACAGCTGGTAAGTGTAATAAATTGTTTTACCATGAAGCTGATTTAAATTAATTTTAATTAACGTATTATTTTTCCATCATAATGTCTTTTCATAGATAACACGTGGAGATTTCAACGGTGAAAATCGAGAACCAGTGCCTATAGTGACTGTAGCTAAAGAGCTGACAATAGATTCTATGGGGGCTTATATTTATTGGAGCACCGGACATGCAGTGGAAGCTGCTAGGTTGAATGGGGAAAATAAAATAATTTACTATCCAGCGCAGTTATTTAGCGGGAAACAAGGTAAAACCCGTTCAAATATTACATTGGAAATTTGTAATAAATAAGAAATTGTGCTAAACGAAAATCCGAGAATTTTAGTAGATGATTCATTAATTTATGGGTAATTGATATATATTAGTAATAACATTTTGCCAGGGGGGCTTAAAGTATAGTGCAGGGTAAGCCATATCTACATATAAAATATCTTGTTGGAATATGAAAAAACTTTCTTGTTACGACGGCATAGTTAATAGTTACAGACATGGGGTTGTCAGGCCTAGAGCCATGGGGTTGTCAGGCTTTCATTGCACACGGGCGCTACACGAGCTAGAGCCGCCCCTGCATTTTGTAATCAAAATATAATTAATTATAGTAAATTTATACTGAAAAGAAGTATAAGAGATTAACATAAAAAATTTAATTCCTGAATATATATAAAAATAAACCCAAATTTGCAAAAATATTTTAAAATTTTGAAGTATTGCCCAATATTTGACGATTGATATATATTTGACGTTTTAAATTTAACGAATTATTATTATTTCAGTAATGGGTCTTACAGTAGACTTAGAAAAGAAATGCTTATATTGGCTAGTTAGAAGTTATGACGGCTCCGAATTGCATCGTGCTCGAACTGCCGACCAGATAACAGCCGGAACTAATGAGGTACATACTACACCCTTTATTTCTAGTTTTGAGAGCTATCTAAAAAATTAAGATTTTAAATGATTTTTTCAGCTTCACGGTTATTATTTCTTATATAGCAGTGTAAGACAGAGTTATAACAAATACATTGTGACAAAAAAATTGTGTTCTGCTCCACTCAACACGCAATGCCTCCAGAATTTGAATTAGGTTCCCTATACCTACTATGTGCGGTATACAACGTGAAGATAAAAAAAAGAAACAAAATGTGATTATATTTTTAACTCTAGGTGTCCAGTTCATTAGTGACGCGGTTGTCAGGGACGGCGACGCTAGGGCCCTTGCGTTATTACAGTGGGAGGTTAGTGTGGGTTCAAGACTCGTCTAGAGCAGTCGTGTCCGACTTGGCTGGAAAATATACTGCCGAGCTTATTCCCCGTGTACAAGTTATAGCTGTGAGAGATCCCACTCTGCATAAAGATAGCGGTAATTGCGTTATTATTATTATCTCTTCTGTAATTGAACTTGAATTATTATGATTTCAGAAATTAAGTTACTCGAGATAGATATAATATTATATATAAATGATTAGAGAAAAGTTTTTTTTTCTGTTTAGTATTTAAATGACAAAATAAATTCTTATTTTAGAATTGATAATCGCGATACCAGAAACAATCAAATCGTCTTCAATATCGGTGCAGGGTGTATGGGACAAATTCAATGTGACCTGGGCGCCGTCTGCGCGAGTCAATGTTAACAACAGCAGGGTGTGCTATGACGTTAGTTTACATTTCCACGGCCAATATAAGATTGAGGTATGTTTTATAAATACATATTTTAATGAAAAAATACTATTTATTATATATAATATATTAATAAAATTGAGCTATTGTGAGTTCAAAATCTAATTCATATCATAACCATTATTTTTTAATTTTAATAATTTTGTTATTAGAAAACAGTAGAGGTACCATGGCTGGAAGTGACATCGCGCTCAGTGCTTCCCTACAGCTCGGTGGAGGTGACGGTGCGTGCGCACACGCAGTGGGGCGGCGGCGCGAGCGCGCGCACCAGCCTACGCACGCCGCAAGCGCCGCCCGCCGCACCACGCGCGCCCCGCGTCTACGTGCAACCGCAGCATAGGTAAAAAAATCAAAGCCCACTTACAACAGGATAGGCGAAGGGAAACTAGCGTTAAGACACTCCGTTGCCCACTTTCCGCCGAATTTTTCGAGGCGTTATGTTTGAGTGACGGAACTCAACGCCAGGGTTTTGCCTTGCTGTTAGAGCTTGCCAGACCTTTATTTTCTTGCAACAAAAATAAAATTTTAGGAAGTAATAATTTATTCCGTCGAGTGGGAATCCAACCCACTGCCGTCGCGGTTACAGTTACATTCTTATGCCTCTGCGCCACATCAACTACACTTCAACAATATTGAAGTTAAAAAGTTCTGGTAAATATTTATGCTTATAAATTATATTTTGTTAAAACGTTAGTAGTTTGCTAAAATTTGTTCGATTTAGCTCCATAGGCAGAGTAATCAGGGAGTAATCTAGACACAGTTCTCCGCTGTTCAGGCGAAGTCGAGACGTTGAGTAGTGACGTAAATATAATTCGAATCTGTTCAAAATTTAATTCGATAATTAAAACCTATATTAGTACTAAATTTATCCTCATATATAATTTGATAAGAGGATATAAATAAATACGAAGTTATGTATATTAATTAAAATTTAGTCATCATATTAAATATGTATTTTCGATTTATGTCAGCACCACTTTAAATGACAACTGGAAACCACAGTTTTAAATGCTCTATAAGAGTCTAATACAATTAAACGATTTTTCATTTCGAAATCGAGTCGTAGGCATTTGTGATAAAGTTCAAAGTGTTCCCGTGAAAGGAGCGCTGACGCATCCTCATGTATAATAGTCATAGTAGCCTTGCACATACTAATTTATATTGACATTATTATATACCGTAGTATCTCTTGTAATTAAAAAATGTATTATATTTTATTCTAATTTTTCCTTAATATATTTACCAGATAATATATAATAAGAAATTTATAAGGGCATAATATATTTTATAATATTTACAGTGGTGGGCCATTAAATGCAATATTCCGTTGGGAGGTGCCACTGCGCAGTAACGGCGTGGTGCGCGGGTACGAGGCGCAGTGCTGGGCGACGCCGCCATCCGCGTGCGCGGACGCAAGCCTCTCCCCGCTACACACCCAACTTGTATTAACTGACCTGGCAAACGCTTCTATTTACTTTTTTCGGGTAAGTTCAATTATTTAGTTGTTCGTCGATAAATATTAATTATTTAGCAGGCAAGTAGTCATTGGCCGATAAATAATGAATAGCTATATAAATTACTTGCTATAGTTTACATATCAAATAAATGAATAAAATCAATTTTGTTAGAAGCAGTTGTTTGCGGAAAAACACTCTTCTATAAAACAAGGTTATTGCTATTTTTCAAAATTATGAAATTTACGAGTATACGAGGATTTACTTCAATCGATTTCTGTTCAATACAGGTCCGCGCTTACACTGATGCTGGTTTCGGGCAATATTCTGAAACAATCTCTGCTTCATCTAATGAAATAAGTCCGATTCCTAGGATTATAATGTCTTCCCACGAGGCTCTTAAAATTCTTGATTTAGACTCGGGGGACAGCGAAGATATTCGAAAGAGTACTGGAGTACCTATAGATTTTGATGTTTCTATTGAAGAAAACATTGCATACTGGGTTAATAGCTTCCAAGAAATATTTTCATCTAGAATTAATAGTAGCGGAAATTATAAGGTAAGTATAATAAACATTATAATTGAACAATAAATATACATCACTTTTCAACTTTATCTTTACAACTTCCAGTTGACAACGATAAACGACACGGCAACCAGCATATGCGTAGATTGGGTCAGTCGGTCGATATATTGGACACAAAGGGAATTATCCTCAACAGAGACATATGTCATCTATAGGACAGTTCTTGGAATTCCCAATGCTGAAGTTATTTTGAATAGGAAACGACGAATAGACAGTCTACAAATAGTTCCTTCTTTAGGGTAAGTTCAATGTGGATCCTTGAACCACAACTTTTGTATCCCCATCCAATCCATTAAAGTGGTGTCATTCTCTCTGTTTTTTTAATCTTCTTTCCTCCTCTTTGCTACCTTATTCATCCTCATTTTTAATGTCTTAATAAATACGTTTTCTCGAAAAATTTAAATTTTACGGGAAAATGTTTACAAAATATTACGTGTGTAAATTAAGATGATTGTTTCAGGTCATTGTACTGGTATGAAGAAACTAATCATTTAGGTTTGGGTGTGTTAATGACTGCAAAGACAGATGGATCAGATATAAGAACTTTCTTTAATAATTCAGATGGTTTTATGTCGCCTAACAATTTTGAAGATAAATGTGATTGTCCAGAAAGTCCTCATATTGCCAGTAGTTTTATAATTGACTTAACTAACAATAAGTTTGAATTATATTGGATCGATCCATGGCTGCATAATATTTTAGTCACAGATGAACACGGTTGCAATTGTAAAGTTGTTGTAAATGCTACGGAAAAGAAAAAATATGGTTTCACACCAATGTCTATTACTGTCGATAGTAAACGCATTTATTGGTATAATTCGACTGAAAAAAATATTTACTATACAAATAAATTTAAAGGGAACAAAATTGAACAGGTGAAATCTTCTTACGGATATAAGATTATGGCATTAGATCCCGGCCGTCAGTCGTATCCACCAAGACATTGTTTGTACCCGACACCTCAATCGTTGAATCCAAAAATTATATCTTATTCAGCAAATAGTATAAAACTTAAAATGCCTGCTCTGATTAAACCTGCTATTTGTCAAAGGTTCTTGTATAACATGGCATCTACAGAATATACAGTATTGCATAAGCCACGATTAAAACATGAAGCTAGTCCTTGTGATCGTGAAACGTGTTCATTTCTAACAACTACAAGCGATGAAGTTCTTTTAAATGATTTGAAACCATTTACAAATTACACTGTAATTGTAGAAGCTACAAATTATTATGGCAAACTGCACGAGATAAAACCTATTGTTGGCGTTCCATTGATCGCGCAGACTGCTGCTGAAGGTATGTACTCTTATTACTGCGCTATTGAATGAAAGCACTTTATATATATTTTTAATAAACTAATTAAACTAAAATAAAAAAAAAATTTTAGACTTAAATTATGACCATATTTGAAATCTTTTATATATAAATAGATATAGTTAATTAGAATAGGTGTTTTATTTTTTTATGGATAGTTAACTGACACATGTGTATAATATGTTTTATCTTGACAAAAGTATTAATTATTTTAGCTCCGACAGCACCAAAAGATGTCAAAGTGGTTGTACTAAGTCCCGTGCTCGCGAGAGTGGAGTGGAGCGCTGTTCCTGGCCTATTGTACGAGCTGCACTGGCGGACTGATGAGTCACCATCTTCATCACATCGATTTAAAGGTTATTATTCGTTATTGAACGTTAGTTATTATATATTCTGATGATTTTTTATTATTTGGAATAAATATCGCAGCTGTTCTTAATTTTTAGTGAGACATTTGTTGTACTGTTCTATTAACGCAACTCCTCTTATTGCTATATCGTCAACTCTGCACAGAGCACAACACGATCGAGGTGACGTCGGGGCGTAGCGCTAACATGACGCGGCTGTCGCCCGCAACGCTGTACCGCGTGTGGGTACGCGCGCGCTCGCGCCACTCGCAGCAGCCGGCCGACAGTGCGGCCCTGGCGCTCCGCACCTATCCCGCACCCGCGCCCCTCGCGTTACGTCGCGCCGCCGCCTACCGCCTGCACGTGCTGTGGCCCGCGCCCACTTCCTATAACTTGCATGCGTGAGTTGCCTTATTATTTATACATATCAAATTTTGACACCGTTTCATAAATGGCAAAGAAAACGAAGGACATATGTACCTATATATAGAAAAATAGTAAAGAAAAATAATAAAAAGTTGTTAAAAACGAGAACTAATATTTAGATACTTTTTATAGTCATTTATGATTTTTATAAAAAGACATGAAAAAAAATTTACTCCAAGCTAAAACTTATGTAAGTTCCGTCACTTATACATACCCAACACATCTATAATCAAATCAATAAAATCTAACCAGCTTCACACTCTATTTCGCGCACAGCAGGGTAGACAGAGGGAACCTAGTGTTAAAACACTCCGTTGCATTTGCTCGCCGAATTCTAGAGGCATTGCATGTTGGGTGCGGAAATCAAAACCCCACCTTGTCACCACCAGGGCGAGGAAATAAAAAACAAAAATTTAAATAAATTTTTCATTTTCTCGAGTGGGGATCGAACCCACAACCAGTAGTGTTTAAAGTCACATACTTGTGCCCCCGCACAACTACTGGCTTTGAATCTATAATATTATGTAATATTATTGTATTTGCAGTTATTCAATGGAATATACAGAAGCATCAAGTCTAAAAGATGAGTGGATGCCATGTAAACAAAGCGGCAACGCGGAATGGACCGCCAGCAACCTACGACCTAAGACTCGCTACTGCTTCCGTCTGAGCCTGCAGTACGTCGCCAACGCGCAGCCCTATCACTGGCCGAATGATGATCGTTTTACCTTCGAAACATTAGGTAAAATTGTAAAAATATAAATTACCTCTTTATTTCATAATTTATTTAAATAAAGACTCTTCTTTCATCAACAAGTAAGAATACCATAACAGGAAAGTATTTTTATTTTTACTATTATATCTTTGATTTTATTATCTATTAATAAAAGAAATTGAGCGATAACATTTACTATAATTATATTCTTGGACTCACCAGGATGGTTACCGTCGAATAGGATCGCTCTGCATCGATAATGTTGGAAAATCAATAATTCAATTAAGATATGAAGCGAATATCAACAAATATTGGATTAAATATTATAATAATTTATCATCACGATAAATTATTAACCTTACTAATAATTTTCAGGAGACGTGCCGGGGCCTCCGGGTGCGTTACGCGTAGAGACAATAGGGGACAAAGTGCTACGTGCATGGTGGGCCGAACCAGACCACCGCGGGGCACCTATTACTGAGTACAGAATATGGGGACGACCTCATCATAGGTTAGCTTATTTCCATCTTTACCATAAGTATTCGGAGAATGGACTATAGATAGCTACAAAATGTTTGTTTTGACCTTTACGCTTACTATGGCAATGTCGATCGAGAGAACCCAGTGTAAAGGCACTGTGTTTACCGCATTTGGTCAGAATTAAAAACAAATATTAATAAAAAAAATCCCGTGTAGTCATCGTATTATTATGAAAAGAATAATATTTATATTTTTAAGGAATAACAATGTGCAAGACTACAACATAAGGAACATTAGTGAACTACTGCCGGATAATTTGCCAGATGATATTAATGAGGATATAAAATCGCGTATCGTACACGAGGGTCTCGAGCTACTTCATAATGGAACAGGTATGCTGTTTACACTTTCGATACAAGATTCTTAAGTCATAAGTTACAGAATTTGATTATAAAATATAAAGGAAATTATTAAGATTCTATAGAAACATAATAACTATACTATCTTCGTGACGACATACTATAATATGGTGTTTTAATAACTATGCATATACTGACAGATACGAATCTTAGAGTCAACTTATTAGCGATGTTTTTATAGATCGATTTTATATTACTATTTACTCTATATGTAAGTACATAATAATTTACAATTTAACCATTCAAATTTCGAGTAGATATACAACTTCTTATTATTGATATCGGTTTTTGTTGTCAATGATATATGTATTTCAGAATCGTACTGGCTGGTGAACACGGGCATCATATCGTCGGGGTTCACGGCGCAGGTGCAGGCGCGCAACAGCTATGGGTGGGGCGCGCTGTCGGCGCCGGGCGAGCTGCAGGCGGTGCGCGCGCACCCCGCCGCGCTAGCTGCGGCGCTGGCCGCGCTCGCCGCGCTGGCGCTGCTGGTGGCTGCGGGCGTCGCTTACAGTGAGCCATTGCATACTCCATTCCCGACATACGAGTACACATACATCGACACCAGAGCGAACAAATGGAAATATTCATTTAAATAAATATTTCCTTTCCTCGTCTCATGTGTCGTGTCTCTCAAACCCACAATCGCTCATGTTTACAGTCACACACTTGTCCTTCTGCGACACCATTGGTCTCGAATGTTATAAATATTATACGCTTATAATTTTATTAACTTTATATAATACTAATATCGATCATACTTATAATAAAACTTAAAAATTTTTCATTGTTCCCACTAGTGTATTGAAACAGAAGGATTTGAAAAGCTCTTTTTCACATGATATTATAGTATTAGACAACCTGAATATTGTAATAAATTTTTCAATACAATATTTAATTATATTCTATCTGCCATTTGTACAATAAATGTTTTGATTAATATTTTTACATATTTTTTATATAGCATATAAAAACCGAAGCAAAAAGAAGGCAGCTATCGAGAGTCAGTTAACCACTAACATCGTAAGACGAGGACCTGATGTAGAGCTGGCCACACTACGACAGCTACCAATCCGACATTCCACTAATATATTATACAACCAGGTACACTCTACTTTGAATATAATAAAATATTTCATTATATAGAAAACCGGACAAGTGCACGTCGGGCTCGCCAACGAAGGTTCCCTACACAAATTGGAAGTCTCGAGCTTTTTCTGAAATTCAGCTTAGCTTAGTCAGATTTAAAGCTATTATTTATTTAAAGCTATATGCTAAACACAGCTTGATATAAAAAGTTATATGTCCTAAAAGTATGTTAAATGTGATCCAGGGCGTCCACTGCCCGTCGGACGCGGAACTCGCGAGTCTGCCGCACATCCGCCGCGAGCAGATCACGCTGACCAACTTCCTGGGCTCCGGCGCCTTCGGGGAAGTGTTCGAGGGTATCGCGCGGCAGATCAACAACACTAACACTGATACTAAAGTTGCTGTTAAAGTTAGTTTTTTTATTAATATTTTAGTAAGATATTGCCAAAAACATCAAATATTTAATATTTTAATTTTCAATAAAATACTATTTATTCAAAAATATAATTTATCTTAATCCTTATTTATCTTAGACGTTACGCAAAGGGGCAACGGAACAAGAAAAGACTGAATTCTTAAAAGAAGCAGCTCTGATGTCGAACTTCAAGCATGAACACATCCTGCGTCTCCTCGGCGTGTGCCTCGACAACGACCCGAATTATATTATAATGGAGTTGATGGAGGGCGGTGATCTACTAAGTTATCTACGAGCGAAACGAGCATCTTTAGTAAGTATAGAGAATTCCAAACGATAAAACGTTTTGTCCTCTTTTAATTAATTTTCATTATACCTGTTAAGATAACCTGTAATTGAGTCTGAGAGATGTATTGAACTCTTATCAATTCTTACTAATTCCAATAAATTATTTTAAAGTTTTTTATATATTTTCAGTACACATCTGATTCCCTGACACTACTGGACTTGTTGAACATGTGCGTGGACGTAACGAAGGGTTGTCGTTATTTGGAAGAAATGCACTTTGTGCATCGCGACTTGGCGTGCCGGAACTGCTTGGTGGCGCGACGGGGGGACAAACGTGTAGTTAAGATCGGCGATTTTGGACTCGCTAGGGATATTTATAAGAATGATTATTATAGGAAAGAGGGAGAAGGTAATTTAGTATTGTTTTTATTGTGTTCTTTATATTACTGTTAGAGGCTTGGAAGCAATGCTTAGGAGGTACCGTCATCTACGATAGTAGCCTAAATTAAACCTTTAAATACTACTTACATTGATTTACAACCATTAAACACTACTTTACTATGTTACAAAGATTGTTTATTTTAAAATAATAACCGTTATAATGAAGGACTGCTGCCTGTGCGTTGGATGGCGGTGGAGTGTCTGGTGGACGGCGTGTTCTCGTGTCAGTCCGACGTGTGGGCGTGGGGAGTACTCTGCTGGGAGGTAATTATTGGATGAAAATATTTGCTTGCAACCAGAGCGAGAGAAAGAAAATAATTCATTATTTATGTGCCGAATCAATGATCTTAAAAGAAAAAATATGTTTTCCTTGTTTCTCAGGTGCTATCACTGGGCCAACAGCCGTATCCCGCGCGCACTAACCGACAAGTGCTGGCGCTGGTGCGCGCTGGCGGTACTCCAGATCGTCCGCCGAACTGTCCCTCTGCATTGTGAGTGTAAATCAAATTTATCTTATTGTATAGTCATTCGCTAATTATTGAAAGTACTGCCTATTTGGTAAAGAATAATATTTACAGTTTACGTTATAATTTCTAACAAACAAACCAATAATACATTATATTTTTAGCTATGAATTATTACAAAAGTGCTGGAGTTATTCAGCGGAGGCGCGACCTTCGTTCCGCCACTGTCTCGAAGTAGTGACTGCTTTGAGGGACAAGACGTCGCCTAATATCACATTAACAGCCAGCGTGGAGCAAACCCCGCATTATCTTACGTTACTAGGCGATGGTAAGTGGTTTATATTCATTTCTCGTTTGCTTGCCTGGCTTGCTCGTTCTTGCTTACTTGTCCAATATTGATATACCAATTACCAACATTAATATGTTGTAAATAGATGAAAAAATTGTTCGATAATCTTGCTTTTTTTTGTGTTTAGAATTATTTTAATTCACAGACGAGGAATAGTTAGGAATAATATCTTACTAATGTGAAAAAAATGTTAACGATAAAAAATATCAACAAACAAAGCTACCTTTCTGTGATGTCTAAAATTGATTACAAATTTGAAATCTTTAATAAATAACATTACTTAGGAGCCTTAAAGGCTTTATAAAGCATGTTCTTATTGCAACCTCATACAAGCATGTTAAAAACTAAACTTTATTTAAATTGTGACTAAATTATATAATTTAATGTCATTATTAAATACAATCATAAATTAACCTAATTAATACAATATGTTGCATGGCCGCATGTTCAGATGCTGTCGACAACAGAACCTACCTACTGGATGAGAACGACAACGCTTTGGGTTAGTTAATATACTACTTATAGTTTTAGTTCATCAATTTTTTTTATATATTACAGAATTACTATTGACATAAACAATATTTCATTATAGTTTTTGTTTCATTTAATAACCGGTTTCGAGATTCGTAACACTAATCAAATAATTTTTAATTACAATTACTTAATACATACAATTTTTACGTTTATTAAGCAACAACAGTAAAATTAAATATTTTCTATCAACAGATGAAGATTTTCCAGAACACGAAATGGAGCCGTCGCGCTTATTGCCACAAAGGACCCCCAAATATTTGGAACTCATGTACGACAGCGACTCCCCCGCCAACACCGTCAGCGACGGCTATGAAATACCGCGGACGCCATTTTCCTACGCGCCATTTTCAAGACACAGTATAGTTGGAGTCGCTCCGAATAGACTTATAAAACCTGTATATAGAACACATTCCCTAAGGGCTAATACCAGACCTCCAAACGCTACGATCATTCCTCTGAGAAATGGCATCACGAAAAGAGCCTCTCTTGGCGAAGTACAAAGGTCCTTCCATGAACCTGGACCTTCGAGAAAACCTAACATAGACTTAGACAAACACATCTTTAAGACTACATTTTAAACTGTGATATTAGGAAAAATCATTTTATATAATTCCACCGAAAGATCATATTTTAATATTTAACTATTTATTTTATTTTAAATGTAAATATGGGGTCCAATATCTTGTAAATATTAGTGTAAGTGTTTAAGATGAATGAGCAGCTAGGTAGGTTTAATAAGCAACGGATCCAGTCCATATTTTCTTAGACGCCATCCATAAATTACGACAAACTAATTTTAATAATTGGTCCATCCTTTTGAGAATTCATTTAACTACTTCGAAATCATTGCCTCAAGTGGTTAAATTTATGAAATCCCAACTATAGTGTAACGTCACTTATTTAACACCGAGAAATTATTCATTTAAAACGAAACTTCTGAAATTAACTTTATATATTAATTTTGAAATGTGATTTTACAAACTTTAGGGCCGATTGTCTAATGTGTGACGTAAATTATTGAGGGCCCCTCTCTGTCGACGGTGAATAAAAAATGTTATATATTATGATATAACTTAAAATAAATGAAGCGACAATTGGGATCCGTTTCTAAATATATCAGGTACAAAATAAAACTATATGGTCATAATGCATTTATTATATTGCTAAAGGTTATCTTATATAATGTATGAGTCTTCTGTAATAAAAATAAAACGGTACAATCAGAATAAAATAATGTCTCATTTACTTCTCATACGTTCAAAAATAAGAATGCTTCTGCACAAGAAAAAAATGTGTATTTATTTACTTTACTTTTTGAATACTAACAATGAAACAAAAAACTTCATCGTAAAAAATCATAGCTAAAAAAATCAATAGTACTTCTAACACTTATCAAATTTTTACAAATACAAGATTAATGATAGGGCTTGTACATATTCTAGAAGCCCTATTTGAAACACATAGCATTATATTGATTTCCTAACACCTATTACACGAAGTGTCGTCGACAAAAACTTGTCATGGTGACATTTCAGGATTACGATTCCTTTAACACTTTTAGAAAACATAGTCGTGTAAAGTGTAATAAATTGGAATTGGGCTACATTTCCTGGTATTTTGCTGGTTCAAATAATTACTACGTTCAAACTTTTATGTTTTCTAAAAATACATTTCTATTCTTAGGCTGGAATAATACATTACAAAAAGTTTAAACCAATTGCTTAAACTGCTTACACTTAAATAAAAGATAATAAACTCTACAACTGCAACAAAATGTTGGCTGTATCAAAATGACCTGACTACAATTTTTTTTTATTTTTTAAATACACGGAATTTTATACAACGTAGGATATTTTGTATTAGTAAGAAAAAAATGGAATGTAAAGTGTGTTATAAAAATAATTGCTCAACTCTTAGTTAAGATTTACCATGAAACTAGAAATAATTCTCAATTGAGTTAGACCATTTTAACACAGACTAACTGACATCTTAAAACAAAATAGAAATCTTGTGCTGCATACCGTTTCAGACCTGTAACAAATTATTATTTTAGAAAACACATTAAAACAGAATAATAATGTATCTTTATCCTCACCATGGAATTACACACGTAATATGTTATGAATCAATTTTAGTCAAATTAGAGAAAAGAAAAGTCTAAAACGTTATTGTTATATAATGTAAAAGCGTATATTATAAGGAGTATGTAATATATCATGTGTATAATGTGTAATATATAATCAAATTATTCAACTAAGCCATACAATTTTAAGCTTTAGTTATTATAATATACATAAAAACCTCAGGAGTTTCTGTCCTACATTTTTTATCATAAAGTAAAATACAATGAAATTACTTCGCGAGATTCGGACGAGTATGAACATATTTACATATAGAAAAGGTTAAAACAAATGATAATTCATAATTATTATACATAAAAATAAATAAAAAATATATAAAAAAAGTGAATTTTTATTATATTTAGCTTCATGCTTTACATGTTGAGTAGTGCTCCACACCACATTAGTATACAGTGAGACTCGGTTAACTGAGATCTCATTTCCAGAGGCCCCCATTTACGATTTACTTATAGTTCCAATTATAAAAGAAAAACATTACAAAATTCAATCTCATTTAACAGGTTCGAAAACCTAAACTGAATTAGTTTGATGACAAATTGCCAGGACCTCATTGGCATTCTCAATCATACAGCTTTTTCAATCATCCAGGTCACGCTTAACCAGGATTCAGTTATATAGTTTAGTATATGCATACAATTCATTACCTAAGCATTAATTACCTTAATCTCCGTCAGCAGCAGCAGCCTCCTTAGCTTGTTTCTCCAACTTCATCTGTTCAGTGGTGGTGACCCCAGTGACCATTTCTTGATCGTCGTCCTGGGCGTCGTCCTTACTGTTCTCATGCAATAATACGTACTCTCGTTGGGAAAAACCAAATTTGACAACGTCTCGTTCCAATAACTCTACATATCGACGCGGTTCCAGCTTTTTGTTGTTTACAAATGTTCCGTTTGCCGATTCTGTAATAAAGTTGTAGCTGGTAAAAGTGTTATATAATATAATAATCTTATATAATATACTAATCTTATATAATCATCATCCACACACACTTAAGTTCACATACTTCTGAAATTGAACCCACAACCGACACCAATTCAACAGTATTTTAGTTAAACATATATATATATTCATTTTATTTTTTTAATAACTTAACATGGGGTATAGGGGTATTAACAAGAATGTAGTAAATGTCTTTTTTCCTGAGGGTCTCGGGACGGGGCATTTATTAAAACCGACTTGATCGTGAAAAAGTTGAGATAATAATATATAATACTTTTACGCATAGTTTATTCGCTATTCTCTTCTCTCTTATTCTCTCTTCCTTGACGGTTAGATAAATTTGAATAAAATTTTGTGTTCAATGAATTTATCAATGATATGAAAATATATTTTATTGAAAATATATAAGATCCTGTGGTGTTAAAGTTGATTTGTACTGAAACAGACCCACACTTTGTTCCACTCATAGTAAAGTAGGCAGAGAGAGGCACTTAGATATCACCTTGGTTCTAAGTTGTACTGTAGCACTAGAGACAATAAACACAAAAAAATAAGGCCAGTCGTGGCTCAGGGGCACTAAGCATGACTCTAATCCGATTGATGGTGGGTTTGACCTCACTCGAGAAAATGAAATAATTATTTAAAATGTATATTTCCATTTCTTCGCTCTGGTGTCAAGGTAAATAGCGGCGTTGATTTCCGCTACCCAACACGCAATACTTCCAGAGTTCGGCAATAAGTGGGAACGGTCTCCTCTGCCTACCCTGTCATGTGCAGGATACAGTGGAAAGCTGATTTGTATTCCCCAATTTTAATTAATTTAGTATTACCCAAATCAATAATATAAGGACGAACACGTCGCCCCTGCGAGCCGTCGGCGCGAGTGAAGGGCGTGGCGCGGTACTGCAACGCCGAGTGCTGCTTGCTAATGGATGGGTGTTCGAGCGCGATGTCCACCACTTTCTTGTCGCGACCGATGAGAAAACACGACTGCCGGTGGATGTAGAGTATTGGTAACGCTTTGTCGCCTTTGAATGGATAGAATCTGAAAATGTAGGTTTATGTGAATATTAGAAAATAAATAAATCAGCTTCACACTGTATCCCGTTCTCCATCTGTATCCCGTTCTGTCCGAACTCGAGACACTTAATGGCAAGTTGAATAATGCCGCTCTTTGTCTACCAAAATGGAAAAACTAGTGAACTGGTACTGGTAGTCTGTAAAGTCGGTTTACAGACGAAATTTTAATTTATTTCTTGTGACGCTGTCACGTAAAATAACTACGTAAATAATTGAGGGCCTGATAATCGAGATCCTACTGTATTATCATACAAAGAAACTAATTAATTTTTTTTTTCGAGAAATTAACATTTAATTGTACTCGTTAATTTTAATATTTTTTACTTAAATTGCACAGATGTATTACCTCCAAGTAACAATGTGCTATTTAATACAAGTAAAAAACGAGAAGTGAGTCCCGCATCGTCCACTCTCATCATTCAAGTGCGCGTCACTCACCCCTTTCCTAAAAGCTTCGAATAAACATTGACATATCACAACTGACAGTGCTGCCATCTCTGAATACACCCATGTTAAATGACTTGTACAGAGGACAAAAAAGCAACAAAATAATTGAATTATTGAATTGGCTAAATCTTCAGTTTTAAATGTATGAATATATAATTATGTAATTTTAGCGAGCGAATGCACGTCGCGGGTCGCGTATACTAAATATAATCCGGTTCAAGAGGTTCATTTAAAACTTATTAATAATTTTCTACAACAATTAGCAACACAAAAATATGGTTTTCAATTCAAACTAATAGTTGCTGAGATTTAAGCACATTTAACCAAACAGAGCACGTAGCATTGTATCTCACCTCCATCTACGCTTAGGTTGTTTAGCATCATCCGGTTCCGTATACTTGATGACAACACCGTTAACAGTATTGGCGTCAGCTGTCAACTTGCCAGAGAGACCAAAATTGGGTTTCTCTTTTTCACCTTTGTTCTCACCCTCTTTTTTCACTTCTGTCTTCCCCCAGCTATAGTCCTTCTTATCATTGTCGTTGTCAAATCTGGTAAAAAGCAATGTTTAATTTATATAATCTGTTATATGGCTTAGCAATAAATAGCTTTGACACAGTGTAAAAGCTAAATAACGCTCATGCTATATTCCATTTCTTCTCTCATAGGCCGTTGAGGCAATTATTGTAGAAAGTTAGTTTTAGCTATACTTACATATAAGTATAATTTTGTTACATATATTTATATGTAAAAAAATTCAGCAGTGGGGATCGAACCAGCAACCAGTCGGTTTTACAGTCACACTTTGTGCCCCTGTGCCAGGACGGGCCTCAATTTAATAAAGAAATGTATAAGCACCTTGATTTTCTATCCCGTGGTCTGTCCCGTCTGTCGTCGAACCTACCCCTCCTGTCCTCCGGTCGCCGGTCACGAGGCCGCTCCTCCTTCTCTCTGTAGTGCACCTCTGGACTCTTGGACAGCGAGGGTTGTCTGTTTAAGACAAGAATCTTTTGAGTAGCGTTCTAGCTAATGATAATTTATTACGCATTTTGTTTAACGAGACTTCTTTCGTATTTATTTTCTCTATTTAGTTCTTTACAGTAAGCAAATTTCATAACTGTTACAGATGGTGTCATCCTCTTACCTACTGTGTAATGTCACATATTTTGCAATTTTAAAACACTCTGTTCCCCACTTTTCTCTGAATTCTGGAGGCATTGCATGTGGAGTGGCGGAACTCAATGTGGCAAGCACAAATCAAAAGTTATTACTGTGTAAAAATTATGCCTAAAAATAATTATGTCCGGCATTACACAGTGCAATGTTAGGTTCTTTAGGGTTCCGTACTTTTAAGGCAAAAAGGAACCCTTATAAAATCACTCTGTTGTCCGTATGTCTGTTTGTCTGTCTGTAAAGAGTCCTTTATGTCAAGAACGCTTGTAGATATCGGGTTGAAATTCATACCACATACTCATATCCACGGCCCCATCATTTCTTGATAAAAAACATATTTCCAGATTTACTTAGAAAAAGATATGGCTAATAAAACTAATACATTAGTCGTTAAATCCTCAAAAATACTTAGCCTTAAATAGTAGAAAACGTGTATATTGTCACTATAAAAGGAATCAAAATTAATAGGTCTGGTTCTGGTTGACTTAGTACCAACAGGTAGTACTAGTTCAGGAAAAAATCTAAAAACCATACATTTGTGGTTAAATAATAAAAAAAATTAAAATAAGAAACAAACAAAAAACACGTATTTCGAGACTATAAAGGGAATCGAAATTAAAGGGCACTTCCAGTTAACCTAATAGTATTATGAAATTTGGCAGATACCACTTGTTCAAGAAAAAGTCTGAAAACTATATATATGTGGGTAAATCCTAAAAAATACTCGTCTTAAAAGGGGGCAAAATTTGGTATTAAAACCGCTACTTCAAGTGAGGTATCAGCTGAAAGGGCTCTGGCTAAAATTGAATTTCAGAAATAGCTCGAGTCCTCCATTTTTTGTGCGGAGCCCTCGGTTTTTTTATTTTAGAAGGTGACAAGGCGGAAGGTTAATTAGGATCTCAAGTAGGGACTTGAGATCCCAATTAACCAGGTTTCACAGTAAAATAATTTTACCTGCGAACAAGTTTTTCTTGCCTAATAGGTCTCTCTCGGCGCACATCACGAACTCTGAAATTGATATAATATAAAATCAGTCTCTTTATTATATACAATGTATTTTATAATATAAAAATTATTTGAGGCCGTCGTGGCGCAGTGGCACAAGGGTGCCGCCCGTAAACGCGACGGTTGTGGGTTCGATTCCACTCGAGGAAGTGAAATATTTCTGTACGTTTATATTTCCATTTTTCTTCGCTCTGGTGTCGAGGTAAAGCGCGGCATTGAGTTCTGCCCCTCAACACGTAATGCCTCCAGAATTCAGCAGAAAGTGGGGAACAGGGTTTCTTAACACCGAGGTTCCCTCTGTCTACCCTGCTGTGTGCGGGATACAGCGTTAAGCTAAAAAAAATAAAAATAAATAAATAAAGCAAATATCACATTACGAAAATAAACGTACACGTGCTATTCAATTTTCGTGTTTCAAAGCTATAGTGGTAATTTGTTTTCATACTATAATTATTTTGGACGTAAATGAAGAAACACCATATAGAGCATAGTTTTTTTTTATATATATGAGGTGGTACAAAAAATAATAATATATGCATTTACTAATAATGTTTAAAGATCAAAAACATCCCAACACGATGTATATGCAGTTATTTGACACTCCTTGGTAACTTACCATATTGTATACCTTCATAGATATGTAGAAACAGGAAATACCTTCTGGTTTTCATCCGATCGTGGATATCTCAGTTAACATTCATATTAAATGTAATTACACTTATCAGTAACGACGAACCCTTTATGACACAATAATATTGACAGAATAATAAGAACAATTTGTATAAATTGTGTACAAGGAATAATAATTATATTCTATCCAGTAACCTATATGTTACTTTTCTGTATGAAGTATCATTAATAATAGTTTATATTTATAACATTGCTTGATAATATATCATATATATTTAGTGTATTGTATAAAATATTCTTTCAGAGGTCAGTAGGTAAATCGTTTATTTTTTCTAATGTCTCGTCTTGTAGAATTTTTATTATAATTCAAATAAAATTATTCTGATTTCATAATGAGTAATGGTAATTGATTTCTATTACTATAAATCCATAGATATTCGAGTATAGTATTCCATAGAAGTATAATATTGTATCCTTCACTTCATTAATCATCCTTTGAAATATGCGTTGTACATTTCTCAACTTTTTTGTATATTTTTCATTTAGATATTCCTAGTATCTTCTACTATAATAGAAGGAACAGTAAAAATCTTCCATATCTTGCTTAGTTATTTGAGTTTTCTTTCATTTTACATCACTGTATTGTGTTATTGTACAAACTCTGTACAATGTTCAATGTTTTTAATTTTGTTTAAATAAAGATTTATGTTCATCTCATCCCCTAATTCTCTCTCGTAAAATCTCGTAAAGATTTATCTCATCTTAGTAACATTTATTCACCTACTGATCCCATTTTTCATTTTCCAAATCAAACGCGAAACCAACCATTATAACAATCAAATGCATATCCTTTGTTGTATTCCAAAATAAAATATCCAGCCGAATCAAGAATACTCCAGAACGATATCAATAAACAATTATATTCCGCTCATACTCCTCTATAGGACACGCTTTCACAAATTTAAAATTATCAAACAATATGAAAACAATCGGCCTCGGTTCATATAGATGGATAGATCTTTCCAAAACAAATGTGTAAAATAATAAACTACATATTTCAATCGTTTCATACGTGCCTAGAGTAATTATTAGCGTTTAAGTTGAAAACATTAAAATGTCTTTGCAACTGCAACATGTTCTGACCAAACTCATTATAATTGTCTGTAGAGATGTCACTGTAAAAATAAATAGATTCATTTAACGCTAACCCTCGACGCATCCACAAAACTTTTGTTATTATTCAAAAAAACTAATATAAAGACCTACTGTGTTTATTTGACAGTGACTTAACTAATGTAAAGTACGGACAACAAGTCGTAGCCGCCCTGAAGTTAGCTATAGATGGCTGTGCAGATTTCATACAAAGATTTTTTCTTATTTTTGATTATTTATTTTCCGAATCAACAATGAAGTTCGGAAAGCTTAACTTCAGGGCGGCCACGACTCGTCGACTGTATTGTAAGGTATTTTATGCGTTTTGTCTGAACATACCTTTCTGGTGAGAACCTTTCTCTCTTCTCGTAGTCCGTGTCTCGATATCGATCGGGCTCCGGAGGACGTCTATAAAAAATCCAAAGCTTATCTATTAAGAACAATCAAATATAAAAATTGGGGAATGAATTCTGCCTATCCTGCTGTATGCGGGTACAAAGTGATGCTGAAATATAAGAGTTAAGTGTAACGCGATCGACGGATCAAAGGTTGTGTATGGGTAGAAGACATATGTACATACGAGTTTCATTTCAGAGCACTATAGAGAACTTGTATAATACAAACTCCTTGTCATAAAATATTATTGAAAAAAACATATAGTTGCATGGCATGGGAGTGCCTGGTGTCAAACGGATAGAAATAGTCGCGTCGTCTGAAAGGACGTGCTCTAAAAAGGCAGACGAGTCGCTGGTCTCGTCGTCTAACCGCCATATTAAAAAGCAAGCCATCTGCTGATAGTCTTGTGAATGATTGGAGATTTATATATTAAAAAAAAACTTTTAGAAAATAACTTCTTTAACTGTAAATATACAATACCTTTCACGATAATCCCTAACTCCTTCAATCTCTCTGCGCTTGGGGTCTCTGTCCTCATAGCGATTATATCTGTTGTTACCTAAAAATTTTAAATTACTTTTAGGATTTACATTTCTTCTTGCTTTTCTTGACCATTAACAAAACAGAGTAACATTTTAAAGTCGCCAACAAGTTAATTTATTTAATTTATATATTATTATTGAACTATTTAAAATTCAATTTTAAGGCTGCACACAATATAAGTACTTATTAAAATATAATTCTTTCTTTTTCACTACAAAGAATAGTGTAAATGGTAAGATACTAGAATAAGTGAACACAGTGATACACTTGGAAAGCATGTTCAGTAGAGGTGGAAGATATGAGAGGGATGCGGAAAGGTGTATTGCTACCAGTAACAGGGTTATCAGTGCCATAGCAGGATAGATGAGACGGCGAAATGTCAGCACAGCTGCACGTTTCACCATACACAACGCAGTGTTGGTACCGACGTTGTTATAAATCAACGAAGCGAGGCCTTACCTCTAATGGTTCTCTCTTCCCTTGGTTGATATGGCACATCCCGTTCTCGTCTTACATGTTCCTCTCCTTTCATATTATGTTCTTCATACCTAGAATGCCTGTTTAAATTGGAAAAACTGATAAATGGATAATTTATTTAAGCTAAATACATAAACAAAATTAATTTTAATTTCTAAATTACAAAATTGACACTATAGTGGGACAGGAATACATTTAAGTGAAAAGTGGGAATGGAGGGAAAGGGACTTGAACACTAGGTTACTACTGCTTATCCTGCTGTATGAAGAATATAAAGGAAATAAACTTAGTAATTGCTCATACCTCTTATAATCTTCATAATCTTTTGGTCTTCCACTGTGCCCTTCCTCATTATGAACATAATGTGCACCAGCACCATATTTATCCCTTTGTTTATCATACCTATCATCCTGCTGTGGATACCTATAAATAAGGAAAATATTATTTTAAATGTGATATAAATATAATAAAATTTTGAGGTCATAGTGGTACAATGGCATAACATTGCTTATTATAATATAGGACATAAGCAAAATGTGGACTTGATTTTCAATGGAATATGAATAAACTATTTTCAATTTGTTGACCACTTCAGACATGGTGCACTGTTGAGTTCCACCACTCAACTCAACAAAAAATGTTTTGAAAATAGAAAACGAAGGGGGGCATAGAATTGCCTAATGAAAGAACCCTATGCCTAAAAAAATATAATACATATATACAGCAGTCTCCTTATGTTCCACATACACAAACAGATGATGCTAAATATTTTTAACTTTGTTTTTACTATGACAATGTGTCAATAAAAAAAAAAACACACCTCTCATTTTGTGGTCTCTCATAGCTATAACTAACTGGGGGTTCTTGATGTCGCCTGTTTGGTTCTTGATAGTATCTTTGACTTTCTCTACCACGGTCATATTCTTCTACAGATTCCGAACGACGATATTCCTTCCTAAAATTTAATCTATACATTAAACAGATTATTTCCTGCTTATGAAAAGAAATTAGTTACAACTTACTGATAATATGTTCGAGTTGGTGGATTGTCCGTCTCTGAAGATGGTCTGCGTTCTTTAACAACACTGTGTAACCGACGCTCTGATCCTTTTTCATATTTTTCATCTAAAAAATAAATACAATATATAAAAATTCAGATAGATAATTTACATAGAGCATTATTAATTCTTTTGTGAAATAACCTTCATTAGCTGATTGAGCTTGTTTAGAATGCTTATGTTTATGTTTTCTCTTCTTTTTAGGAGATATTTCGCCTTCACTTATCGAAATCGCATCATCAGATATGTCGTCGTATGACTGCGATCGTCGTTTTCTCTTATTGTGCTTCTTTTTCTTTTTCTTATGCTTGCGTTTTTTTGAGCGTTTTTGATCATCCGTATTACTATCAGAATCGGAAGAATCAGCACGTTTTCTTTTTTTTTTATGCCGGGGCTCCGATATTGAAGAATCATCACTTTCGCTTTCTGAAGAACTGCTTGATTTCACACTATCATCTGATTCTTCAGACTCATCAGAACTGCCGTGACGACGCTTTTTAGATTTCATTTTCTTGATCAAAAGAAAAGATTATAATATTTATCAATAATAAAATGTGTTAAGATAAGATGGACTCTGGTCTTCAGTTTTCACCACAGATTATAAAAAATATAACTCATTAAAGTAATAACCACAGAATACATAACCCAACTTAAAATGTGATGTGATAAATAGAATTTACGGGGCCGACAGATACAAACCCAGGAAATTTATAAATCACTCTCAACTTCATTCATAATTTTTTTTGTTTTGTTTTCATCCATAAATTGACGAGCGATTTATTAATACGCCCGTATTCTAAGTCTCTTATTATAATTTTTTTTAATTGACTTCAAAAAGCAGGAGTTTCTTAATCTCTCAGTTGTAGTACGTCTAACTAAGTACGTAACGTTTTTTGTTTGATGCAGAATAATTGCAATTTGGTCTCATTAAACTTTTATTTAGTTCAACTCGATGGTTTTTATTTTATCAGCATTTATGTAAACTTGTACAATGCCAGTTTCACAATACTTGCTTGCGCGCGCTTGCTGATCGTGGCTCCTAAAAATAAGATGAGTTATTTAGAATTGTAACTGTGTGGGTGCTACGATTATAATCAAAATAAAGTAATTTTTGTCATTACCAATTTAAGAATAGGCAACATTTACTAACAGATTTAAAAAAATGTCAAAATAACTGTTTGACATATGACGTTGATTATTGACTTGACGTTACTCTAGTTATGTTCCTTGCTAGTCGGTATTTGATGATCCTTTCGATATAATACGAATCTATGATAAAAGCTTTTATATTTAATATACATCATAACTAAATAAAAATTACAATTTCTAATTATATATAATAAAGTTGAAGTTACTTACCGGATAACTTTACATAACTTAATTATAATTACTTGTAGTATACTATATTATTACTCGTGTAATTTGGATTATACATACATAACTAAATATTATTTATTCTCTCGTAATAAATAATAATGGCTACCCGTAAGAGAAGTGGTTCTGGATCTAAGAGACACTTAAAGGAAAAAGTTGTACAAATATATGAATCTTTTTTCAAAGGAGACGATTTAACAAGTGATAACCCCACATTTTGGGATGAGTTTTTTTTATTAAAACCAAAAATACCACAACTGGAGGCCGAAATACAAAAACTGACCGTAGAACAATTAAATAACTTGAAAGATAATATTAATTTATTGGTTATACAATGTATAGAAATGTTAGGACAAGAGCATCATATCAGGTAAGATATTTAATTTAGCAATACAATCTTACAAGTTTTCAAAATAGTACACTAACAAAACCATTGGGATGTAGTGGCATGGTATTTGTCTGTTAACACTTATGATGAGTATGACATAGGGTGGTGTTAAGTTTCATTACTCAACACATTATCTTAAATTCAGGTGAAAAGTGTAGAATTGTTTATCTTGACACTACATCCTCTCTGGAGACCTTTCAATGTGAAATAGGGCCCAAAAACTAATACATCAAAATTTTAAAAAATCAGGCCAGTTGTGACGCAGGACTGGTGATCTGCTAGGTCCCCACTTGAGGGGACTAAATATTTACTAAATGTATAATAATATTTATTTATATTTCTATTTCTTTGCTCTGGTATCGAGGCAATGCGCAGCATTGAGTTTTGCCACTCAAGATGCAATGCCTCCAGAATTCGGCAGAAAGTGGGGAATGGAGTGTTACACTAAGTTCCCTCTGCTTACCCTGCTTTGCAGGACACAGTGTGAAACTGAAAAAAAAAAATCACATTAAGAAAATTCACAGGTTGGTGTATGCTTTACAAACATTTAGTGCTATTTTAACCACTATGTACCAAAGAGCAGGACAAGATTCTTCTATAAATGTTAAATATATATTATTAGGATCAGACAATGTTAACACAAAAATGCAAAAATTATTGGAATATTGCAGCACAATATTATCAGGTAAAATTTTATTAATAGCCACAGTAAAAAATATTTGAAGCCAGTTGTGGAGCAGGAATACACAAAGTGACTGTTAAACTGACCGGTTGTGGGTTCGATCTCCACTCAAGCAGATGAAATATTTTTTAAAATTTATATTTCCATTTCTTTACTTTGATGTTGAGGCAAATCACGGCATTGAGTTCTGCCACTCAACACTCAATGCCTCGAGAATTTGGCAGAAAGTAGGGAATGGATTGTCTTAACTCTAGGTTTGCTCTGCTGTGTGTGGGATACAGCAAAAAGCTGATTTATTAATATATTACTGTTAGAAACCTCTTTACAACCCATTAAATCTGTACGAAATTCATATTATAATTCTAAATAAAAAATAATTTAAATTAATATTTCCTTATTTGACTTATTTACAAAAACATTTAGTTTATAAAATATGTCATTTTTCCAGTATTTCACAATGTATGCATACATTAACTCAGCAACACAACATAGTTCATTTTTATATATCAGTATCATATAGAATGTTATTGTCATTGCTTTTCATGTTATTCAACATGAAAAGTAACAAACATAAATATATGAGCTCAATGTAGGAAAGGAGAAATGAGGCTAAAATGGATTTATTGACAAATAACAATTATATAAAAAATAACCAAAATAATGAAAAATACAAATTTAGAATAGACATTGCAAAGAAAGAGGCTTGGAACTATTGTATTATTTATTTTTAATTTCAAAATATATGAAATTTAGTGATGATTAATTATGTCTTATTTGTTCTTTTACAGGTGATGTACCAGATAGCTTAAAATCGATGGTATTGAAATTACTTCTTATAATTGCAACGGGATTTGACAATATAGATGACAATCCACTTGTTGAACATTTAATGTTACATTCATTGTTTGAACCTTTAATACAGTTACTTTGCACATCTAGTGAAAGACAGCAGCATGGTATGTTCTTTTCAATATTCTTTAAACAAAATAATGTCCAAAAAATTTTAAAACATTTTACAATCTTCTGTTAGATATGTGAAAAAATTAAATAAGTACTAATATCAGCACCTTAAAGATTTTCTGTCCAAGCATCATGTCTTATATAAAATCTTTTTTTATCTAATCTTTAATTATAAGTGATGGTCTTAATTTTTTTTTCAGGATATGATGTAGTGCTTCTATTAATGTTCTTAGTTAATTACAAAAAGCAAGAATCTGCTAACCCATATGTGGTTAAGTTGTCCATACTAGATGATGAACTAGCCTTGAATGGGTAAGGTCGTTTGAGGCTCTATTTTATTTATTTATGTACAATCCTATTGAGATTGTGGTGTATATGACGGTTACAGGAGATACTCCCCTGAATGAGGATGTCTAAGTGTCACATAGTATAATATTTATATTTTACTAGGCAGCCTGTTGATTTCTGTCACTACTTTAAACAACAGGTTAAAAAAAGGAGTGGAATATGTGAAATAGAGTGACTTAACACTCAATTCATTATACTGTTATAGGCAGGAAAAAGTGTGATTTTAAATTATAAATTTGCATGTGTTTGGATAGTGCATATTATCATGTGAAAATAAACATTTATTTTAGTTCTCGTAAAGGTCATACCATTTATGATAGAAGTCTATAAATAATAATTTGTACATGTTATCATGTATGCATATTTTATACAAAAAGGTTAACAAATTCATATCTTTTATAATTGAAATGTATCTATGATATAACTCATATGTACATCCATGGTCTATTCCTATCAGTCGACATTTCTATTATAATAATCTAACAAATGATAAACACACATTTACACAACCATTAACTTATTTAAACATAAAAAATAAAACACAAATACTGTAATAATTTTTATGTTTTATAAAGTGTTTTTAAATATACACTTAAATAAAACAAATTCTTTGATGGAAAAATAAAAGCTAACAATTAAAACTAAAAAAAAATTATACATAAAACAAAAGTTACTCAATTAGTGGTTTCATACTTTGTAGGAATATTTTTTCTTTCTCTGAACTACTTAGGAAAAAAACGAAGAAAAAGTGAATAGTGTCTTGGCCCTGATTCTCTTCAAGTATGAAGCGAAAGCTTAAATAATAAATATATTTATATTTCAGTTACGGCCAAGTAATAACAGGCGCATTAAATGATTTTGTAATGTCAACTTTTGGTGGAATGCAGACTAATGGGGGAGGCTGGCTGTCCTCTCTCACAAGTATGGTGGGAGGTATATTTTTAACTAGTGATGAGACACAACCAGTTGTTAGAGGACAAAGAAATAGGTATGTCTATTATTTTATTTATACTTTTATTAAATTTTTGCCTATTATAATGTACTTTTATTTTTGCCTATTGTATTGCATAGTTATATTTTTGAAATATTTATCTATCTAACTCAGGTAAACCTGGGATTAATATGGTGTACAATAAGATATATTATTTTTATGATGGATTATATTTTTTTAAATTCCATTAATTTTTTTTCAGCTTCAAGCTGTATCACGCACACAGCAGGGTAAGCAGAGGGAACCTAGTGTTAATACACTCCGTTCCTCACCTTCCGCCGAATTCTGGAGGCATTGCGTGTTGAGGAGCGGATCTCAACGCCGCTCTTTTCCTCGACACCAGAGCGAGTAAATGAAAATATAAATAAATATTATATTTCCTCGAGTGAGAATCAAACCCTCAACCGTAGCGTTACAGTCACACCCTTTTGCCGTTGCGTCAGGTCGGCCACCCTCGTTACTATAATTATTATATCTTCCAGCGGCGGCGAAGAGGGTATGCTGCTAGCGCTGTATTCGGCGGCGCACCTCAACCGCAACTTCATGACGACGCTGGCCCACTCGTCGTCGGCCGCCGCGTCCGCGCCGCCCTCGCCGCCCGCCACGCTGCCTCCGCACCAGGTACACTAAAATATTCTTATATTCAAGTTGAAATTCAAAATATTCTTTATAGATGAGAATGATCGTTTCTCGATGAAAATAATCGAGAATTATAGTCGCAAAGTTTAAAGGAAACACTGCAAATGTGTGTGTGTGTGTGTGTTGTGTTCAAGACAATAACAAATTAAATACAATAATAAAAAAGGACCTTATAATAATTCTAAATAAAAGTTTTGGTGTGACTACTAACTTAGTTGTCTAGCTGTCACTTGATGTTTTTGTTTTATTATTTTGTGGAATAGGTAAATTTAGATAAGTTAAGTAAATTATTAGAAATTATACAATATTTTATAATTTTGATTCCTTCCAAAATATTCTTCCATAGTTTTTCCTGCATAACAGGGTTACAAGCTTAACTAGTGTCAAAACACATTTCTAGCTATTTTCTGCCTAAATTCGAGACACTGCGGTGTTAGTAAAGTATTTTTTTCGTCTATGTAGATAGTCGGATATTTTTTTACTCTTTTTATTATAAACAATGTTGCAGAGTCCTCCAAACTTAGCACTGATACAAGCATTAGACAACGATCAACCCACAAACTTGCTAGTCACATTTTTCCAATATTGGTAAGTTTCGTTATACTTATTTGTAATAGAAAATGATTAAACTGTATGTCATGATTAAGTTTATAAAAAATATACATCGTAAAGTTTCCATTATCATTCCATTCCATTTCCAATTTCATATTTTATACTTCGATGAAAAAAGACAGCGCTGATAAAACTACTATAATATTTATTACATTCAATACCGTATTTTCGGATATTAATGCTTTTTTTTTTCAATTGACAGCTCAATAGTAATGGCGGACACTCGGACCGAAACAAGTATCAACAAATGCAGTTTATGCTTCATCACTCTGACATGTATTGTGGAGGAACAGTTCGCAAACTCTATAATGCATGACCAGAATCTTACTTTTAAGGTAAATTACATTGATTATCACAAAAGAGTAAGTCCACAATTACGTGACTTTACATATTGAGTGGCCGAATTTAAACCGCGTTTCGTCTACCAGACATAACCTAATAATATAATCCTACCCCCGAGGCAGTATCGAAGACACATTCTATTTACAATCAGGTTACATCTTAGAAGTTTTCAAATATTATACACTCATGTGTTTAATGGTAATACGTTTAACACTTCAAATTACAGGTTCAACTGTACAGACTTCCAATGCGTCATAGAAAGATTGTTCCCGAAGAGCCACCGTCGCAACCGCTGGCTTCTACACTTATTGGTATCCTTTTATTCTCCATTTTTTCTAAGTAAAAATATTAGCTTTATATTATATACCACCCCTCTATAACATTAAATTTCCAATTTTATAGTTTATTATAATATAGGAGAGTAGGCAGAGGGAACCTGATGTAAACACTTCGTTTTTCACGCAACGCCCAATTTTGATAGTAATAATAACATTGATACACTAATTCTATTAATATTTTTTTGTCAGTATGATAAACAACATTAATAGAAAATTGCAAACATTTTCTTTTAATATAATTTTTTTTAATACCTATATTCCTAATAGTTTATCTTAATATTATTATTTCCAGATCTACTTGTAGAATTCATAATGTGCCACCTGCTAAAGAAGTTTCCCGGAGAGCTCTATTCTCTCTGCGTGGGTGTTTTATTACGTCTCCTGAGTTACCAGAAGAGGTGTAGAGTGCGACTGTCACGTGACTGGCGGCCATTGTGGGCGGCGCTCATAGCCCTGTTGAAGTTCCTCGTTACGAATGAGACTACGCTTCTGAGGAGGTTTAATATATTCGTTATGGCGCAGCAGGTTTGTTGTTTTTTTTATTGTTTCGTTATAAATAACGTCTTCATCATCATCATTAACACTATGTTCTAGTCCAGTGCAGGGCATATGCCAGGCATTAGCTTAAAATAATTGAAATAAAATGAACACGTTAGTCTTTGCTTTGCGCTGTCAAGTCATATATATCTTTCCTTTATTGACAAAATTTTGTTGTGCATTTGAATTCAACTTTTAAAATTGGCAATATGCTTCGTTAATAACATTAATATGAATAATCACCCCTACACCATTAAAAAGAGGTTAAGATGATAATATATTTGTTAACTTAAGCTTACTTCCAACAATACATTGTACAATATATATTAAACATTATGTTTTTATAAAATTTTATATTTACTTTTTAAATAGAGTAAAGCTTCAATTTAAGTAATTCATTAAAAATACATATACTTTTTACTATTTGTATTATAAAAGTCAAATTTAATATTAAACAAAAATATAATTTTTCAGAAGTTTACAAGTTTAAGCCAATATAAATGGAAATAATTTATCGATAAGATAAACTATATATATTTATTTCCAGGTAGTAAATATATTTAATTTGTTCATCACATTCGGCGACACCTTCCTGCCGACGCCCGCGTCTTACGACCAGTTGTACTACGAGCTCATTAGAATGCATCAAGTTTTCGATAACTTATTTTATATGGGTATGTTTAAATGTATTATTGATTGAATGTGGCGCAGGGTTCGATTCACACTATTGCGAATTATGGAGGCATTTGCGTGTTGAGTAGCGAATTTAATATCTTCATTTCCTCGCTCTTGTTAAGAGCGAAATAATTAATATTTCCGTTCCGCTTAGTGGGAATCGAACCCATGACCCTATCTAAAAAGGACGTGTCGCAGTCGGCGTCTGGTTGCAAACGCGATAGTTGTGGGTTCGACGCCTACTAGGTCCTCTCTCTAATACAAAGCCTCTCCTGCCTCTCCTCTCTGCCTGCCATGCCATATGCGGGATAACGCGTGAACATATAACAAACATAAGCTTTATTAGCCTGAATATATTTGGATGTGGCATTTCTAAAAATTGAAGACCTTTTGTTTTATATTATTACAGAATTTTTTAATATAAAAAAATACTTTTAATGCATCAGTATTTGACATAATAATTTATTTCTTCTAGCTTTACGTTATTCAACCGGCGACGGAGAGTATAAAGCAGAGGCACTACGTTTAGCCAATTGCTTAGTGAACGTTCGTGCCATTATACAACATTTTTCTCCTAAAATAGACGCTTGGCTCGCGTCACAAAATTTATCTACTCCAACTGAGGATCAGGTATAGACTTATGAAAGACTTATTTGGTTTTTTAAATTACTCCACACGAAGAATAGAAAAATATTTTAGAAAACTATTAAAATATATAAAAACAAATTTGACTTATCAATACTGGTTAAAGTTGTTGCAAAAGAATATGCTACTGCTCATAAAACAGCACATCTGTATACTTGTCAGCCGGTAATAATAACTTTAGATTAACTACAATATTAATAATGCTATTTACAATCATATCAACGCTAAAATCCTCCTACCGACAGATCCTCGAAGTGGTACGCAAGAACTACGACAGTCTGATCCTTAAGCTGCAGGAAGGCCTGGAGGCCTACGAGCGCTACTCGGAGCGCCCCCACCGGGTTCTGCTGTCGCGGCTGGCGGGCGCGGCCACGCTGGCGGCGCGCCGCGCGCCCGCCGCCGCGCTTTCGCACCACTCCGCCGTGCTCGTCAACCACTATACCATGCTGGCGTGAGGCGTAAGCCCGCGACGATTCTCCCTCGGGTGAATGAAATCTTTAGTATTGTTCTTTAATTTTCTCGCTTTGGCAATGAGGTGAAACAGAGCATTGAGTTCCGCCTCCCAAAACGCCTCGAGAACGCGGCGGAAAATGGGGAACAGGAAGAGTCTCTTAACACTAGAATCCCTTCCCTTTGTCTACTTTACTATGTACTTGATACACTGCAAAGCTAACTATATTATTTTAGTATTAAGCTTGCTTAATGTGATATTAGATTACTTTTACGTGTATTTAGAATCACCTACTCTAAATTATATTTAATGTTCTAATATTGCAGCAAGAATGAACGAATATAAACTTACGACTGTCGCGTACAGATGACCTTATTACTGAGTTACAATAGCAAAATAGCAAATAATAAATTTGAATTACAATAGCAAAATAATTAATTTGAAAATTCCAAGCATTTTTTTTTTGGGCTGTATCCTGTACAGCAGGGTAGACCGTCCGTTCCTCATTTTCCAAACATTAATGAAATCAAAAATAATTGCAGGTAAAACAAGAATTAGAAATCAACTCATACTGAAAAGAAAAAATCCAAACTCAATGTTTTATAAATATGACTCTTTATTTCTAATTTATTTTGTATATTAATAATTATATATCTAAGATATAAATCAAGACAAAAATTGTTAGCTTACCATATTATTTCCTTAAAATTGATACAGTCATGGTGAGGCCTCATGCCTCAGATAACGTGTCCGCTTGGAAACGCGATAATTGTGGATCCCCACTCCAGGTTATGAAACACGGCCATTTATTGTTTTAACGGTTTAACTGCCTGGTTAATAGATTTCCGTAAAGACAACCTGCGTTATTAAGTTCCGCCATACAACTTGTATTGTCTTGAATTCTAGCTGAAAGTGGAGAACACAGTGTCTTGTCACTAGGTTCGGCTATAGCGTGAAGTTTACAATGAATTTTAATTTAAAAAAAAAAATTTACAATCAATATAAGAAAATATTATGTACATAGTCATACAAACATCCTGACATTGAGACTACCTTGACAGGCGTTAGTGCCAACTTTATAAAAGATTTTCTTGTTATATTTTTATGCATTTTCATAATACAGAGATACATCTTTTAGTTGTCTAATACTAAATTATATAATTAATTTCTTTTCTTTGGGTTTAAATAAAATTACAATTTAAAATTATGGGAGCGATATAATACAAAATGATAATAAAGAAAAATTATTTCTAAAGTAATAATATTATGTTATTAAGTAATAATATTTCTAAAGTAAATACATTATGTTAATTTAATATATTGTGTTATTTATGTTTTTAATTTTACTTAATTTTTATTTATTAATATATGAATTTAATATATAAGAATATTTTGAAAATTCTAGTGAACACAATATTTCAATTACTTTGTTTTGTAATACTAACTTTTCCTAAAACTAATTTTTAATGAATAAATATCATTAATATGTAAATTTGAGAGCTGCGTCTAATTTATTGCATTTAAAATAATACTGAATTGTATTCAACATATTATATTTAACTAATTCATAGCCAACAAAATGTTGTTATAGTTACACTTTATTAGGTAAATTATTAGTCATACAAAGAAAAATTGTGATGTAAATTTTTTGTGCCGACATATACTTTATGATGTATGTAGAGTCGAGTACATAATATTCAATATGCGGAGTTCGGACTTACTTTTATTGGTGCCAAACAAACTGGCCCGATAAATGACACTTAGCGTCGCGCTCTACTGTACTTTAGTGTTGTGGTCGGGGATCGGTCTAAATTAAGAATTCCGTGCAAGTGTCCACGCGAATGTCCGATAATTCATAGTCCTTGTGGGGATGTATTATTTAGTTACTAACAAAGATATATATTAGAGTAGTCTTATAAATTTCTTATTTATATTAATCATAGACATATTCTTGCTTGTAAAGTATCAAGTTACAAATGTTATGTAAATTCAATAAAACTCAAAATCTGTTTAGAGGCCCTTTGTGGGGTAGGGGCATAAAGTGTGACTGTAAACGCGACAGGTTGTTGGTTCGACCCCCACTCGATGAAATGAAATATTTATTTAAATTTATATTTCTCTATTCTGGTATCGAGCCAAAGCGCGGCGTTGAGTTCCGCCACTCAGCACGCAATGCCTCCGGTTCGGCGGAAAGTGGAAACGGAGTGTCTTCACACTAGGTTACTGTGTGGGTTATACAGCGTGAAACTGATTTTGGTTTTTATGTAATGTTTAAACATTACGACATTAATCGAAGTTAATTAGTTTCTTATTGTAGGCTTTTCTGGCTTACACTAAATTAATTTTGGCTGGCCCTTATATACATTTACGGATATTGCAAATGTAACATTTACAATCATTTTGGATTATCCATTACTTTTGAATAATTTCAGTTGTATGTTTAAGTTAATGACAAATTTTGAAATGTAATCATTTTGGCCACAAATTAATCAATTTCTTCTTTTTCATGCCACTTTCATTTAAGGTGCTTTTTCTATATACTTTTTTAGGCCAGTTAGGTTACTTGATGTTAGACATATCTTGAATGTGTTTTTGCACTTGCAATACTGTTGTTACCACCAAATTTTATACTAGCTCTATATTAAATGATTTAAATAATTATAAATAACTTAAAAGTTATTAAATGAAATATATACATATTAAGTATGTATATTTTTCATAAATTATATTTTCACTATCCAGAAAGTATAACACTATAAATCGTAGATTTAGATAAGAATCAATGTATTTTCGTAGAAAGATATCAACAGGTACCTAATGTATATATGGGGCAAATGTTTTTGTCTTACTAAACGTTATATTTTTCTAATAAATAAAAGACTGAACGTATATATGGTGATTTATTTAAATTATACATTATTTTGTACTTTAATAACATTTATTTTTAATTAATTATAGATAAAAGATAACATTACTAAGTAAATAGACTAGAACAGTTCCAATAATCTTTGGTTTACATAAAGCTTTCTGTATATAATTATTTTTTTTAAATAAAACTTAATAAAAATAGTAATGGAATTAGTATATTAAACTAAAATTGATGAAAAATAGTGACTTTTCTAGAACACGATAAAATAAAAAATATATATTAAAATTTTATAATAATAACAAAAATTATACAATAGTTACCATAAAATTTAAAAATGAAAATAGAGGCATTCAGATTGAATAATAAAATTATATTTATGTTGAAAAATAATGTGTTTATTAATCTATCCTCCTGGGTAGGCAGAGGAACCTAGTGTTAAGACACTCCATCTCGTACGCAATGCCCAATTTTATAGACATTGCGTGTGAGTAATGGAATCCAAAGCCCGCTTATTTTATTTACCAAAGCAAGGAAATTTATATTTAAAAAAAAATACTCCGAATATTAATCAAACCCTCCTGATCGATGAATCGATCCTGCGACACGACGGCCTCGACATTAATTTACCTATTTTATTATTAAGGACTGGATTTCATTTCAGCGAGAGCTTCTCTAACCAATTCTTGGAGTTCTTCCGGTAAAACTATTTTTGAAGACAAGCTTCCAACTTGGCCACCATTTTCACAATTACTCTCTGATAGATCTTCTTTACTCTTATTTATTTCTTCATCACTATCGGTATATGTTATTTTGTTTGTATAGGTATGATCTAACTTTTCCTTGGATTCATCGGATTTAATAGATGATGAATCATTCAATATGTCTTCAATCAACATTTGTGATGGAAAAATCGGAATGCACTTTTGGCCGTTGCACCAACTCTCTAATGTTTTTTCTAACTCTGTTATTCGATTCGCTAAAATTCTAAAACAAAATTAAACATTTAAGGCGTAGTAGCACTCTGATAAAAGGCAAAGTGCGAAGTAGAGTTCAGACACTCAAAACGCAATGTTTCCAAAATTAGGGGGAGTATGTGGGGAACGCTACCCTGCCAGTACCCTGCTAGATACGGCTTACAGCGCGAGACTAAAAAAATATTATTTAGCAACTAATATGTAAATATTTGTGATACATTCGATATGCAATCTATTTTTTTTATTTGTAAAAAAACAAAAATATGCAAACGTAATGTAGTAGAACACCTTCGGTATAAACGGGATTGCGGGTTCGTTCTCCTTTCATGGGAATTATTGTATTTCAGTTGTTATTATTTCATCGCTCTGGCATAAAAACGTAGAGTTTCAGCACATAGCAAGAAATGTCCTCAATTGTGTTCGCTTATTCTAGATTATCATAGAGAAGAACATTTTAAATAGTAAAAGATGTCAAAAATGGAAAATTTTAGTAAAAAAAGCATTTTGGGTTATTAGTCATAAATATGATTTAACTTACTGATTAGTTTTTCTTTGATGTTGAAGAGCAATTGATTTGTCATTTAACGCCTCAAATAAACCAAGACATAATGATTTCAGTTCCGCAGCAGAACTTTTCTTAAAACCAGTTTTTGAATTCATATCCAAGAACTCTCGCACTAAAATTTCAAGAAAAATGATTGTTAGAAAATATATATATTTTTTTCAATTGAACGTAATATGAGAATTATTTATGTACCGTGTAATTCTCTTCATAAAAACAATAATATATTGGTTTTTTTCTTTATTTTTTATATTTTTAAAGTGTTATTCCACACTTAGGAAAGAAAATTACTTATTAAGAAAACATATTACAATTTGAACGTAGTGAGATAGATAAGTAGCTTCTTAATAAGTATTAATAATACATTATTGTAGTACATACAGTAATACTGTCTTAAGTTTCAAATAACATTTGGTTTAATTACGCAATTGCTTCAATACATACAATGCAATTAAATCGACGTCAGGCATAACACTTGACTGATAGTAGTGGCAACAGTAAAATAATAAATATTGTATAAACAATATACCTACATCGTATTTTAGCGTATACTAAGTGAGATAATGCAAATCACTAACAATCCTTAAAAAAATGTATTTGATCCTGAGACATAGAGATCGTCGTGGTGTAGCGGTACACACTATAAATGTAACAATTGTGAGTTCGATTCCTAGATCCTAGATCGATTTTTACTTATAATATCATGGGCTACAAAAATAAAATACTTACACACATTTTATAAAATAAAATTATATACATATTTACCTTGTTTTTGAGTCATCACATCAGAAAATCCTTTCTTAATGATCAACGGGTCAGTTTTGCTTCTTTTATCAAGTAATGACTAAAAAAAATATCATATTCCTATGTTTTGTTTAAGGATAAAATTAAATATCACTTTTTTTGAGGCCTTATACAATGTATTTTCGTAGGAGTATTTAGTAGCGCAGGCCCACAAGCGTGCGACTGTAAATGCAACGGTAGTGCGTTTGATTCTCACTCAAGGGAATGAAATGTTTAAATCTTCATTTCCTTGCTGCCAGTGAAACAAAAAGCGGCGTGAATTCAACTCACTCAATGCAATACCTCAAAAATTTAGCGGTCCAGTGTCTTAACACTAGCTCCCCAGATTCCCTCTGTCTACCATGCCAATTGCGGAATACAGTGTGAAGAGATATTTTTTTCTGGTATGACAAATTGTAGTGTCTTTCACCAATTAACACACAATACCTCAAATTGGTGTAGTAAGCAGAGAATGAGCTATGTTGACATTACATTCTCTTTGCCCTGGTATTTCTGGAATAAAGATGAAGTTAGAAATCATAAACAAATATTTATACCTTGTACTTTGTCAATGTTCTTTTAACGATTTCTTTTTCAACTTGCAACTGTGTAATTCTTTCATGTAGATATTTATTTTCTGTCAATAATGCATCTATGTCGACAATTGGTTTGGTTTGATCAATTTCTTGTGATTTTACTCTATTAGACAGTATAAAACTTATTTGATGATTCAAACGCTGTACTTTACTCTTGTAATAATCACGGTCTGATATCAATTCTTCTTTCTCATCTAATGTAGCTCTGTAGTCCAATTGAACTTGTTGGTACTGAATAAAAAAAAACATTATATACTTATTATTTATAATACAGTGTGATTCTATATAATGTCATTCAATTTAATCATAAACTCACTATACAGTTTTTTCTAAATTTGTTTGTTTTAGATGCTATGTTACTAAAAATATGAAGATACTTTGATACATATTCGGATTACCTTGTAATACAAAAAAAATTAAAATATTGTATAGGCATTATTTAATCTGATTTTAATATTTAGTAGTTTCATTAAAATTCATATTTCATTAAATTTATTTTTTTACTTCATTAATTTATCATTCTCTATATCTCATAACATGCACATATGCTGCATACTGAAGACACATAAAACCTTTATAAAACAAATGTTTAAAGTAAAGTCATACTTTTTTCTGTATTTTTTCAAGTTCATGCACCATTTGCTCAAAATCTACTTTGGAAGTTAAAGATATTTTCCTATTTGCATGCAAATCTTCAAGGCTTTGTCCCTTTTGCATTTGTTTCCTTAAAGCCAGGATGTCACCATTTGCTTCTTCAAGTTTACTTTTTAATGTTTCCACCTAAAATATATATTTTTTCATTTCTTTATCATTTTTCATTTGTGTAAATCTAGCTGTGGCTCCATTGCATGGTCAAATGGAAATAACTAAATTGTGTTTGAGACAAGACACATTCTCAGTGCACAAACTAATTTTCACGAAATGTTCAGTAACATTAAAACAATTAACATAACATAATATAGTTTATAGCTTTTTTTGATAAATGGACTGTCGTAACACCCATCACATTCATCATGCACTAATTGATATTTGTGCAAATTAAAGAAGACTGTGCTATACAACAGTCTTTGACTGTTAACTTGATGGTTGTGGATTTAATCCCCATATGGAGGAATTTTATATATTATATATACATTGGCAATTTGTCACATATTGTCTTGATTTTAACAGAAACCAGGGAATGGAAATTTTTGACTCCAGATTATTTGTCTGCTATATGTGGCATAAACTGTGAGGATGAAAACAAAGAAAAATTTTAATATATGAATAGCAGACTGAAAATGATTTAAAACTTACCTCTACTTTTAACATGTTGTTATGTTCTTTTGTTCTTGCTAATATTTCACTGCCACTTATATTTGTTGGTGTAAACCCATCCCAACTGTTTGTTTTATTTTGCAAATTTTTCTTATATTTTAACTGTTCCACCAATATTTTATATTTATCTCGTTCCATACTACATTTGTCTAATTCTTTACTCATTATAGACAGGGCATCAATTTTGCTCTGTAATTTACTTTTAAGAACTGAATTCTGAAAATAAAATATTTTTCTATATAATATGTTACGTACACTCATCAATATTTCTGTTTAAGAGTTCAATAATACCTCGAGAACATAATCATCAAGTTGCTGATCTTGAAATTGCACTTTATTTGTTTTTGTAAACATTTTTGTAGACATTTTAAGTTGCCAGAGATTTTAAGAACTTTATTAATAATTTAACTACTCAGTATCAAGCAAAAGTTAATAAATCACAACAGGCAATAGATCAGAACCCAAAATAAATATTGATAGAAATGTTTTAACATTTAATGTTAAACTTTTTTATTATTTGTATTTAATTAACTGTTTCATTAAAAGAATTGCCGCAATATTTCTCATAATAGGTTTATTCTCAACATTCTCAGAAAGTAACAAATATTAATACCGTTAATATTTTTAATTTATTTCAAATATATGTCATATATAATAATTAATATGTATACATTATTAAAGCCAATTAATAAATAGTAAATTCCTGATTGATAAAAATTTAAAAGTCAATTGCAGATTTGCCGTTTGCAAAATACTGTCACCTAGTATATGCTCCTTGACTGTCAATGTCAAATGTATGAATTGTATGTTCTTAAAGATTTCGTTCGGTATCATTTTGACAATTTAATTTTTCATTCAATTCTATTTATAACAATTTATGAAAATCGAAATGTTTTATTTTTTATTTGAGTTACTATTCTTAATTGTGTATTGTGATTTACAATAAAAAATTCATTATGTAATTGCAGCAAAAATAAAGAACACAATAACTGCATTAATGTCATCTCCTTGTCAATATATCATCAAATTGTCAAATCGTGTTACGGTGTTTGCACATATACTACGAGGGGTCATAGTAGTTTATTGCCGATGTTTAGTTACTTTTTAGTTCGTATTTATTTCAAATATTATTTCTATACCATGTTATGCAGGCGACACCAAAAAAATAAAGTGGGTTCATCTTAACACTTAACTAGAATGGCCGCATCTGCTACAGAGATAGAAGACTTCTTGAGCGGACCTCTTGTTTCGTGGGTGAGTGATCAACGATCCGTGCCTTGAGTACTTGAAAGAGGAATAAAATATTAATACATAATGCATTGCATCTAATTAATCGTATTATTTAATTCATGGTCTTTAAAATATTGTACATATGTGAATGTATGCGAGTTATTTATAGGTGCAACTTTAAGTTAAAATAGCCATAGAACATCGCTTACATTGTCTGCACAGCTTTTAACTACGATAACGAAAGCTTTTATTCAATAATTTGTTATTATGTGTATATTTACTGTTTTATATTCAAAAATGTAATTAAACTTTACTGATTAACTTAGATATTTTAATTTTTATTTCCAAACAGTATTTATAACTTTTTTTAAATATACATACAAATGTCAATTAAGTTTCTAATTTCAAAAGATGAATAATATTAAGAAAAAAAAATTAAAAGAGACATTGTTATAAACAATACCATAACTTGACCTCTTTTCTTCATATCTTCTCAGACTTGAGTTACATTAATTAGATATTGATCTTTTGTTTTCCTTTTGTAAAATTATAGCAGCAAGATTAAACTTTCATATTTATTATGTATCTTCTATTAGTTTTTTTAGTTTCACTCTGTATCCAGCATATACCAATTTAGGCTGAGAGGACCTAGTGTTAAGCTGTTCACTATGCACCATCTAATTTTCAAGATATTGCATCATGAGCGGTAGAATCTTGTTACAAAAATAAGGAAATGAAACTAAATTAATGTCCAATTCCCATTCAAATTGGACCCACCACTATCAGGGTTACAAGCAGATACTTTGCCAATGTACTACAACAGTCCAATGTATTAGTTAAATTCAGTTATGAATATTAAAATTAGTTTTGTTACATAATATTGCTTTAGATTCTTATTTTAGTATTAACATGTTATAAAACATTATATAATCTTGAGAATACAATAAAAATATTTTTTTAATCTTTGACAGCTAAAATCATGTCTAACCGATGCTACAAGTATCAAGGAGTATTCGTCTCTATTCAATGGAGACATCTTGCACCATATCTACCTCCAGATTGATCCAGAACCTTCCTTTCACATAACTAAATTGACTGGTCTTGAAGATCAAGCCCTTCTCCTTGGTAGGGTCAAGAACTTTGATGCGATTGTAAAAAATGTGAAGGCTTTGTATGATGAAGAATTAGGAATGACATTATTGGTTGTCCCTGAGTCTATTTGCCTAGGAAAAGCACCGGAATCAAGGGAAGGATTGGAAAATATGAAACTTTTGAGTCTTCTTCTATTAGGAGCAGCAGTACAGTGTCCTAATAAAGAAATATTTATCACAAGAATCAAAGAACTGGATGTTGATTTGCAGCATAATATTGTGGAATGTATAAAACAGGTTTGTTTTGTTTATATTCTTTTTATTTCTTTATCTTCATGGTATGTATGTATCCTTCATATAACAGCCCCTCTGTTATTAAGTTACAGTTAAGACACTATTCTCCACTTTCTGCAAAGTTTTTGAGGCAATGTGTGTTGAGGGTCAGAACTAGCATGTTGTCTTATTATAAGGGTGAGGAAATGAAAACACAGCTGTTGTGTTTACAGCGAATTGTTATGCCGCTGCACTATGAGAGCCTCCCATTTTATTCTTTTGCTAGCACTAGTATTTTTATTAAAGTGTGTTTTTGTAAAAGTGTTCATGCTTATCACTATCTTTCGAAGCCATAGGGGTCTTATCAGCTATAGGGGTTCTATAAGAACAGTCCACTGTCAACAACTACTGATATGCAAATTGTATATCTTGTGTAGTTTTTGTTATTTTATATATAGTTATAAAATGGGGCTGGGTCGCTATTGTGGGCAATATTTAAATGATTATGAATTAGCAAATTTTATCTTAAAGATGTATACAATATGAGCATTCATGAAAAGACATTAGTTTTTAGTTGAATTATAAGTTAAATATTTAATATGAACTCATTTCAAGGTTTAATCATTAATTTTACGACAAAATGAAACACTTTAGGCAATGTATGCCAGAGTCAGACTAATGTGTTACATAGACCTTGACTTACCTACATAACAAGTCCATAAAAGAAAACGTGTGTAAATGAATACTAAGCATATGAGTACTTCATGATGATTTGTTTGTTTATGAGTTTTTAAATAAAGGATTTTGCTATCAATAGGCCACAGCTTTCATTATTACTATGTTATATAAACATTTTGAAATAACCCAATCAAAGCAACATATGGAAATTTTGATCATGAATGTCTGTCAAACGATATTTTATTGGATCATTTATAGTGTGTCATAATACTTTTTATTATTAGAGTAAATTTTAAGATAACATTTTCTTATATTTATGTTATATAAAAATCGGGTTTATAGACTACAAAAGTGTTGTTTTATTAAACTGAATAATTTTATACAAATCTATATATGAATAATTTAAAATAAAATACAACAATATATCCATTTTTTTGATAATTTTGTAGAATTGACTGATTATTTATGTTATAAAACAATCAATCATATTAATTCGGCTATAGAAATTGCTACAAAAAAGATTTTATTTCTCTAATATTGATTTGAGATTATGTATTGAAACTAAAGTACTTCAAAAACTGAAATTTAGCATGAAGTATATTGGTTCATTTAATAGCCGATTTGTTGAAACCACATAAACGAAGTCGCGTGCCACAAATCGTATTACATTAAACATTTTATGTTTAGGTAACAGACATGCAAACTGTAGTATTAACACCAGATGCTATAGATCTATTTCAATCACCTACAATGTTTAACCATATGAGAAGGTTGGCAAAGGAGCGCGATCACTATTTACAAAATTGGGCAACTCTAGTACTTAATGAAGGCTTGTGCGAAAACGAAACGGAAAATAAAAATGGTAAAAGCAGATCTACGCAAAGTGTTAATCAGAGTAATGGCGAAAGTCAGCATTTGGCTGTGGAACTAGCGGACTGGAAGGCGAGATTGAGAAAACAGAGACAGGAACTGTAAGTATTTAAACTTACAATATGTTCTTTGAAATTATTTATATTATATCAGGAATTCAGTTGTGTGATGTTTAGTTCATTATTCAAAATGAATATGGTTTAGATATTTGCTTAACACAATTTACATGTACATTTCAAAGCTGTTGTGGAGCAGTAAAAAAATACGCTCGGTTTCCTCCCACTCAAGGGGATGGATTATTTAAATTTCTATGCTCTGGTAAAACAAAGTGTTGCTTTGAACTCCGCCATATAACACGTTAGCATTTCCGCTCGCATCGATTTACTGGCGGTAGTTTGGGAACGAAGTGTTTTTACATTAGTTCCTTCTGTGTACCACGCTCCAAGCGATAAAGAATTAAATGTTTACAGAGAAGAAAAATCAGAACAATTATCAGAATGCAGGGAGGAACTAGAACACACGAAACTAGTTTTGGCCAAATTACGTACAGACAGTCAAGAATGGTTCAATGAAGCAAGGAAGGCAACCGGCTATAGGGATGAAGTTGATGCTTTAAGAGAAAAGGCAGAGAGATGTGACAGGTATTTTTAAATATTGCATTAGACATGTAAGACCGTCGTGGCGTGGCAACTGTTATATATTATCATTATTGTTATATCTTATTAAATTTGTCTTTTGTGATTATATATCTCATCTCTTTATCTTAATACACTGAAACCTTTCAACTCTCGAATTAATGTGTTGTATAATTCTTCTCTGGTATTGCATTATCTTCTCTTCTAATTCATTAATTTCAGATTGGAACAAGAAATTCTACGATATCGCGAACGTTTAGCTGACGCAGAATATTATAAAACGCGTGTGGCAGAATTGCGTGAAGATAATAAAGCTTTAATGGAAACAAGGGATGCCTTAGAGGAACAATTGCAGAGGGCTCGCAAAAGGGCCGATCAGTGCTTGTCCCTTGAAGCCGCCATGATTAAGTTAAAGAGGGAAGCCAATGACATCGCTCTGGTAAGTCGAAAGTGGCAATGTGAAACTAAGGCTAGGCCTAAACAATTTTTAATACGATATATTTAAATTAATTACATTTCTTATGGCTCTTTACATTTTCATTTGTTTCACTTTCATATAACGCATTAAGGCAAATTTTATTACCTAAATATAGGTGATAGGCTGTTTCGAAATTTTTGTTTTTAAAAAAAAATGTTTTCTTCCATTACTTCATATACTTTTTATTTAGTACATTATATGTGAGAAAATTTATTATGTACACGAGAATTAAGAGACTATTGTGATAATAGAAGTAGACAAACTCGCAGGTCCGCGCACGGGCAATATGCCTTCTGCGGAGATATTATAATTGTTTTGAGTTATATATTATAGTTATTTTGAGAAACTGGTTGCCCTTTATCCTGGACATAGGGCGGGTGGACTGAGTAACCCAATCTTATGAACGGGGTGTAAGGGTTCCTATGTTGATTTGTAATCTCGTTTGACTATGTCATAATATCTGTAACTAATTACACCTGTTAATAAATAAATAAATAAATGCCTAAATATAACCTTCGCAAGCATAAAAATTTGTTTTTTTTTTCATAAGCTCAAAAAAAGATATTATCTCTTTTTCGTAAGCTCAAAATAAAAAAGATAATATCCCTTTGAGCTTGTATGAAATGTTTTAATTTTAACTTGATAATTAATTTGGTTGGTTTCTCGTCACAGGAACGAGATGCAGATCAACAAAAGATTCAAGAGCTCATTGAAGAAAACAACCATTTGCAATATATTACTAGGTCCGTTTTAAGTGAAAGTAATAATAGCAATTTAGACACTGATAACGAATGCGAAAATACTTTAGAATCTGGTGAAAATAGTTTATCCGAACAATTAACTAGTAATGCTCAAGCTCGAGCATTAAAATTAGAATTAGAAAACAAAAGGCTTCTTTCAACTATCGATAGTCTCAGAGAGCAGTCCTTATTGGAAAGTGGCGATAAAGTACTAGAATTAGAAAAGGAAAAGAAACGATTGGCGCTAAAATGTGAACAGTTACAAGAAAATTGTAACAGGTTCAAGCAACAAAATAGGGAATTGGAAGATGTCTTTAAAAATGCTTTAGAAGAAAACCGAAAATTGCAAGATTCTTTAGATAACCAAAAAACTTTTATTGATAGACAATCTATTGATAGAGATTCAGAAAAAAATAAACTGCAAGATTTCGAAAGACATTTAGAATCTTTAACAAAAGACAAACAAAGGATTCAAATGTTATGTGATTCAATACAAAGACGGGCTGACGACCTCGAAAAGACACTAGACTCGAGGACTAAGGAGTTAAACGCCGTAAAGCCTGAAGCTGAAAAAGTCACTCGCTTTATTATACAAACTGAAGAACTCAAAACAAAACTGACATACAGTGAAAAAGAAACACACAATCTACAAAGAGAAGTATCAAAATTAAGAGAAGCTGTTGAAGAAAAGGATGTAACACTTGACACTATTACAACAGACATAGAACTTAAAAATAAGGAAATCGAAAGACTAAACAGACAAATCGAAATAAACCAAACATTAAGTGGTCGTCTTCAAGACTTAGAACAAAAAACACAAGAATTGAAATCAAGTAAAAAAGTAGATACGGAAACAATACAAACACTTCAAAAAGATCTTATATTAGAAAAGGTTAATTTCGACAAACTTAGAAATTGTATGGACAAACTGGGAATCAACACATCCGATGTTATATCTAAAGATGTCAGTGTTGAAGAGTTATTAGAAAAAATAATCACTAACATTGATCACGAGACATTAGTTTCAGAAATAGCTGCAAAGGCGAATTTCTTGAAATTGGTTTCGTGTAATTGTAATAATAAAGAAAAACCAGAAATTGATGATAATGTGACAAATCCTCAAATAGAACAATTAACGGCAGATTTAGCTGCTTTGCAAGCGTCTCTAGAAAATAGTCAAGCAGAGAATGCGAAACTTCAGGTCAATGTAGCAACATTAAATTCCCAAAATGGCTCTCTAATTTCACAACAAATGACTCTACAACTTGCTAATAGTCAATTGGCAGCCGAAAAAGAAGAAATAATCAAACAACTAGAAGTACTAAAAGATAAACAAGATAATCTTTTAAGAGATCAAGTCGCGTTACAAACACTTCATGAGCAACTAAATACAGAGTATGAAATGATATTAAGCGAAAAAGAACCTGTGAAGGCAGCTATAAGAGACTTAAAACTAGAAAATAGAGAACTAAAAGAAAAATTGACTACATACGAAAAGAAAGTTTCTGATTTTGAAATAGAGAGAGAAAATCTAAAAACAGAATCGCGAAATCTGACGAATCTTCGAGCTGAACATTCCAAACTAAAAGAAGACTTTAGAAATTTGTTCACTGCCAGCGACAGACTGAAAAACGAATATAGAAATATGCAAGAGGAATATAGAAACATTAGGAGTGAAGTTGCACAATTAAAATTAAGAAACACAGAAGTATCCGGTGAAATTAATACTAAAACAGAAGCGATCACCAGTTTGGAATTAGAAATATGTAAAACTAATCAACATTGCGAAATGTTAATTCAAATGAACAAAAGTTTGGATGCTGATAGAAGGTCTCTAATGGATCACGTCTCGCAACTACTAACGCAGTATCACGAATTATTAGCGCATTCATTAAAGGATAAACAACATTACCACGAAGAAGAAAAAATGTTTGCTGACAGAGTTAACGCTTTATGTCGTCAAAAGGAGAAATTAGAAGAGAAGATTATGGAACATTATAAAAAACTTGATAATTGCACAACCAAAAGGCGTGGTTTTGGTGCGTCATTTGTAAAGAGGGTGCGAAAAGCCGGGACCGATTTGATAAACAAAGTTCCGTCAAGGAGCAACAAGAGGATTGAAGATGCAAATCGCTCAAAGTCTCAGTTAACTTTGGCGGGATCCGAGTCGGGTGAATCAGATCCTGGGAGCCAAGACTTAGAGAAATTGTCGAAAAATTCTGATCCAGACCAAGGATCATCTAATCCAAGTGTCGAATCGCCAAGACACAATGACTCAAGTTTTAGTAGACGGTTCGACGATAGCTTGCTAAAGAAATCCGATATAGACATGTCGGGATCGATTCATAGTCTTGACCCAATAAGAATGAATGAGAGTAATTTCGTTAGGAGATTGTCTTCGGCCTCTATTCATAGTGGGGGTGGGGATGATGCCCTTATAAGAGCTTCTTTAAGGCGAAGACCACATAAAGCTGTACCACCCACTCATAGAAACAGCTTTCAAGGAATAGAAGGCGAAACTAGTTTACCAGCAGGTACAGTATAAATTATTATAAATAATATATATTGTTAGCAAAGTACTGTATAAGAGGGTACATGTAGGTAAAAAAGTCTATAAAAGCAATGGAATTGTGTCAGTCGGGCCCCATTCGGTGACGGTGTCAAGACCAATCCAGGTCAACAGCAATAAAGTCAAATCGAAATAAAAGAAAAAAGTCAATTGGGAGTAGTTACTTGTAGGCAACGGCCCTGATTGTTAGGAAACTCGTGTGAACTATTGTTATTGGGTGATACTTATTGCAATTACGTAGAACCTCTTTAGAACACGTAAGAAACATATAGACGATATGTTTTTTTATCTTATTTTTTTTGTAAAAACGTTAACCGCTTCCGAATTCTAACAATATGTATATTACAAATCATTATTACTTAATTTAGAGAAACAACGGGACTGTTACAAACTATGTAGATTCAATCGATCGATTCGATGGACAGTCTGGTTATAAGGTATGATTGTAGATTCGATCCCCATTTAGAGAAATTAATTATTTGTTATTTACGTGTACTGGCCAAACAAAGCGTGATACTGGTTTCTGCTACTCAAAACGCAATATCTCGAATTCAGGTGAAAAAGAAAAAACGAAACGACTTAACACTTTTCTCTGTACTGTAAGATGAAGATTATGCGTGAACCTTAAAAAGCTTTTAATGTATATTTCAATTCAATTAAAATTTTACTCTAAAACGCTCTGAAATGCTGATTTCTCTATACTTTTTTTTTACAGCATCGACCCCATCTCCTGTTTTTGGAACAGCCGGTACTCGCAGAACCGTGTACTTGGCTGACGACAACCCAGAAGTCAACATAAACAACAAACCCCAAAGTACTCCGGTTAAAGAAAATCCAACATATTTAGTTTATAATAGAATATCTACAGTGATAGGTGATGGTACCTGTCAAAACGAAAGACCTATAGAAAACCATAGGCCAATGTCGGAGCAATCGCGCTCTGTAGATGATAACTTGGAGCGGGAGGAAATGCGTGACAAAAGAGCAAGTAGAAGCGACAAACCTGAAAATTCAAAGGAAACCGCCATTTGGTATGAATATGGGTGTGTTTGAAAGATATTATTTAGAATGTGTAATGTGAAAAGTATTACAGCCGCTTGGGGCCATCCATAAACTACATTGGAAGTTAAAAGAAATGAACTGCTGTTTTAATTTAATTATGCATAGGTGTTAATTTGAAAATATGTGACTTCCCACGTCGTGTACGTAGGAGAGATCATACAAATGTAATAAGGACAGGTAAAATGGTCATACAATTCATAATAATTAATTTATGGCTGGCCCCATTATTTAATATTTGGATGAGTCTTTTAGTATAACCCATTTATAAATTTAGTTTTGTTTGTCCTTTATGATATTTAAACAAAATTACTTTACTTATACTTAGACTTAATGTATAATTAAATATCATACACATTATACATGTAATTATGTACTTATATTATTAATATTATAATAATATTATAGCAAATGGATTGGTTATAGGATATTCTGGATTGGATAGACTGAAGGGATGCCTTGAACTTTGATGTGAAAGTAACAGTGTGACTGTATCAATATTTTTTATATTGTTAGACATTTTTAAAAATAACACTAATGTGTTTACCAGTATTAAATCGGCATTTATTTAAGAAAATTCTGCATATAAAATGATGACATATGAATGAGGCCGGTGTGATATTTTATATTTGTAAAACTTACTCATCTTACTGCAAACGCGATGGTTTTGTGAGTTCGATTCTCACTCGGGAAACTGAATTATTCTCATTTTCACGTTCTGATCTCAACTTGTAAATTCTCGAAATTTGGGCGGCGCGTTGGTTGCTCCCCGCGTCTCAGACAACGACAACAACGACAGTGTCTTAACCCTCTTATGTGCGGGATACAGCGTGAAACAATAAAAATGTGACATTTTTGTTTGAGGCTATATTTAGTTGTGATTTTATATTTAAATTGATTGACATATTAAAATAATTGGAAGGGAAAAGGTTTATATAGATTTGTAAATGAAATTATATTAAAAGAGCCCTTGCCAGTGGTCTGTGACACTTTAATAATATTCATATCTTTTTTTTCTGACATTATTTGTAACAGTTAGTTACAAATACACATTATATAGGTATAATTTTGTTTGTGATTAGTTTTGATGAGATTTTTTTATGTTAAGAAAATATAAATTTATGCTCGTTATAATAAAGTAATTGTTTGTAATTCACAAACAATACATATTTTGCGTATACAAAATCACTCCTGATGTACTTTTGAGTGTAGGTATCTTAATGTAATGTTTTTTTTAAATATATGTGTTACTTTAGATATTTAATAACAAAACGCATTTAATCCTAACACTTCTACACAAATATAATCACAATTAAAACTAAATAATATAATATATTAATTAATTCAATTTATATATCCATAGTATAAGTTAAATCACATTTCAGTACAAATGTTCAGTGTTGGTTAATATTGAATAATAGCTACAAACAATTGCAATTATTATTTTATTTATAAATCAACCAATTTCTAAACAAACTTTTGTTATTTCTTAGTATATGAATAAAAAATTACTACCTGGCCGTATTATGTATAATATAGTATTTAATAAGTCGACTTGTGTACGTATTTTTTAAATCTCAATTAAGTACTTAGTAGGAGTTATTCAGTTTGGTTTGTGCAGTAAATATATCTATCGCAACCTATAAGAATTACGACGTAGCTTGATGAGATCGTATAGCTTAGCGTTCAAAGCGGTTGGATCTTCGGGTTTCGGTTGGTTGGGTCCAAGAGGTGGAGATTCAAATCCCAGCTACGTGCAGTTTTAATGCGTTTTCTTATATAAAATTTTATATATTTTACCGTATAAAAAATAATCCTTATCCAACGATTAAAAATATGTATGCAAATCAACTTATTAACTAGTAGGGAATCAATATCAAATACTTCCATCAAGTCTGCCTTAGAGTTGTGTTATTAAGATTATTCTGTGTGAAACGAGTTTTAACATTTTATAGACTGAATAATAGTAATTCTAGTTAATTTTACTTAATTTTCATTGATTATATGATATTGTGTTTAGTAAATCTGTATACTTTAAACAAATATACACCAATATCCATATAATTTAACCTCGTTCATTACAGTATGTTGATACAATTTACAATAATCACTTGTATTGGAAACATTATAATTAATTTATATAATTTAATTCCGAAATTGTGACGAATTTAAGGGTAAAACGTAGTAGGCACCCTGCGTTATGGAGAAGGTACTATGTGGTGCTTTAATAATAAGGCAATTAATGACATTATTGATACGATCGTAATTTTTGTTAAACCGTTTTTATTTTTTTATTATATTGTGATGTACTTAATAATCGCCTCTCACCGAATTACGTATCTTAGCACACTTCTTTTCGAATAAAACATCGAAATATTTATTGTATTTTATTGTTACCCTCTTATGGACGTGTCGATGCAAGGCAATCTGACACAGCACGTGGGTTTAATAAAGTTGGAATTTAAGTTAAATTTTTCTTATATTAAAATAAATGAGAGCGACATAGCAGCAACATACTTTCTGACTAAACGTAAATGACGGTTGTGGATTCGATTCCCATCTACCGTTATATTTTTACCGTTAAACTCCGTTACTCAACGAAATATCTTAAACGACGAATTCTCTTCCATGCGGGGTATAGTTTGACATTCTTATATATTAGGACATGGTTCATAAAAACTTTATTATGTAAGAATATGTTTATTTCAAGAAAATCATAATACTTTCAAGCGGATAAATTACAATTAAAATCAATACAGGTTCGCGCTGTATCCCGCCCACAGCAGGGTAGGCAGACGGAAACTAGTGTTAAGACACTTGGTTCCCCACTTTGCGCCTATTATGTGGACGCTATTTGCCTCGAGACCAGAGCGAAGAAACAAAAATAAATAAATATATTACTTCCTCCTTTGGGGGTCGAACCCACAACCGTCGCCGTCGGCGTGCCACGACGGCCTTATAGTTTATTATAGTTGTTCTAAAAATATAAAATTCAACATTTGGAATATCACATGATTTTAGACCCTTGTCACAGTTGGTCATATTTATGGGATACCCCTACCTATTGTCACGTCATATACTTTACACGTAGAAATTACAAAATCAAAAGTGCATTTCCGAAATTATTTGTTATTGGCACGACTAAAAGGTATAAACTATGACACAGAACAGAATATTTCTGATGACAATAATGATGAAATCACACATTTGGCTGAACGAACGAACATAAGTATATTTTTAATTGATGGATAATAAATCCATTATACAAGCCAATATCCATAGAATTGAAATTATACATTTTATAAACAGATTTTAAAAATTTTAAACTTTATTTTAAAGAACACTTGAGGTCATAGTCACTATTGTAAAAGAAATTGGCAGTGGTTATTGTCAGTGTATTTACGCAATACTTATTTTTTGTAAAATTATACTGTACATTTATATGACAAGGAACAACTCAAAGGATTTTGTGGTAAACAATTATTGAAATAATTGAAAAATTACCATATTGTTTACTAAATACATTTTAAATTACAAGAGATCAAATTGAGAGTGATATTTAGATGTATGTGATAAATATAGTACCTACTTAACTTCTTTTTTTTAATCAACTTAAATATTTTATTTAT